>PVHT021183629.1:476892-499745 GCA_004024745.2 Catagonus wagneri | reverse complement strand
GGCTGTGGTGTAAGCCGGCGGCTGTAGCTCCAATTAGACCCCTAGCCTGGGAACCTCCACGTGCCACGGGTGCAGCCCTAAAAAAAGAAAAAGAAAAAAAGACAAACAAAAAAACCCAGTCTGGGAATTCCCGTAGTGGCTCAGTGGTTAACGAATCCGACTAGGAACCATGAGGTTGCGGGTTCGATCCCTGGCCTTGCTCAGTGGGTTAAGGATCCGGCGTTGCCGTGAGCTGTGGTATAGGTCGCAGACGCGGCTCGGATCCCGCGTTGCTGTGGCTGTGGCGAAGGCCGGCAGCTACAGCTCCTGTTAGACCCCTAGCCTGGGAACCTCCATATGCCGCGGGTGCGGCCCTAGAAAAGGCAAAAAGACCCCCCCAAAAATAAAAAAGCAACCCAATCTGGCCACCTTTGCCTTGCTTCTTGAAATTTTCTTCCCCCACCTCCCCACCCCAGTTCTCTCTTTCTGGGGCCCTCGTTAATTTGATTTACTGTTCTCACATTTTTGGTCCTCTGATTTGTTTCTCTGTTTTCCAGCTTGTGGACTTTTTGTTCTGTGCTCTGGGACATGCATTCAGCTCAGCGCACCACTTCTCTGCAGATTGTTTTCATTTTTCCTATCGTATTTTTAAGCTTCCAAGTGCTATTCCTGGCTCCAGCATCCGATGCAGTATCTCCACCAAGCTCCCAGAGGATATTTATCCCCCAGGCTTTTATGAAGTTTTCTTTTCCTTTTACTGACTCGTTTCCTTTGAGTTTTTCATTTTGGTCTCCTCTCTCAAGTTGGAGGCTGAGCCGCCCCTTTGAAATTTGAGAGGGAGGCGATGAAAAGTGGGAGTTCCCCTTGTGGCTCAGTGGGTTAAGACCCAGACTAGTATCCTTGAGGACACGGGTTCGATCCCCGGCCTCGCTCAGTGGGTTGAGGATCTGGTGTGGCCGAAGCTGTGGTGCAGGCTGGCAGCTATAGCTCCAATTGGACCCCTAGCCTGGGAACTTTCTTAGGCCGCACGTGTGGACCTAATAAGAAAAAGAAAGAAAGAAAACTCCACGGGGAGGTGGAATCTGTCACCTGTAGTCTCGTTGTGGGGTGACTAGGTGGCCAAGTAATCCCCAACGGGGAACCTCAAAAATTAGTTTCCACGGGCGTGTTCTCTTGGAACTCTTCAGTGTCCGGAGAGTGACCCACTGTCTTATGCTCTGAGGCTCACTTTCTGGGATCAGGGGGAGGATGAAAATGGGGGTGGGGGGATACCTCTGTTCAGAATGCTGATTTTCGCCTCCAGCCCGCTCTGCAGTCCAGCAACCCTCCCACCGCACCTGGGGACCTGAGTTCTGAACCTGCTCTGACTGCAGCCTTGCCCGCGGGAGGGAGCGGTGCTGCCTGATGCGGGAAGTAGAGGCTTGAAAGTTGAATTCCTGCTTCTAGAGACTTCGCCTCCATCGCCCTGTCTGCAGCCCTGCCGCGCTCCTGTCCCCTGCGGGCCCATCCCACTAATCCTGAGCCTTGTCCCAGCAAGTCTCCTTGCTTCTGTCTCCGTCTGGGCCATGGCCGGCCCTCACCTCTGCCGCGGCCTCTCCGCCTCGGCCAGGCCCGTTGCACCTCCCTCTCACCGCCTCCCACCTCCTCAGCTGTGTGAACTCTCTCATCCGCTGTGGTTCGCTTGTCTGTGCTCTTTGTTCTCAGGGTGGGGGGGTCCTTGTACATTCGGATGTGGATTCTAGTTGACACGTCTACTCTGTTGAACCAGGGTCGGCAAAGAATTTTAATAACGTGGGCTAGAGCTTCCATGGGGATGCCAGCTGAAAGGATCAGCATGCAGAATTGTAGACATGCCAGGCAGAAAAGAGGAAAGAGGGGGGCCAACTCACCAGTTTGGAAATCTTGGTTTTGGTATGTTCTAGGGTAGGTAGTATTTTCTGCCTACGCTTTTCTAAATTCCCCACAATAAAGGTGGAATACTTACGATCGCGTGCTGGGCCCTCACGCTTATTAGGAAATGGTGACGCTTAGACGCAGAGTGTCGGAACAGGTCAGGGGGAGTTCCCTGGTGGCCTAGAGGTTAACGATCCGGCATTGTCACTGCTGGGGCTCGGGTTCAGTCCCTGGTCCGGAAACTTCTGCTCGCCACAGGTATGACCCAAAAAAAGGAAAAAATAAAATGAAGATATCCTTGGAGTTCCCGTCGTGGCTCAGTGGTTAACGAATCCGACTAAGAACCATAAGGTTGTGGGTTCTATCCCTGGCCTTGCGCATTGGGTTAAGGATCTGGCGTGGCCGTGAGCTGTGGTGTAGGTCGCAGACGCGGCTTGGATCCCACGTTGCTGTGGCTGTGGCGAAGGCCGGCGGCTACAGCTCCTGTTAGACCCCTAGCCTGGGAACCTCCATATGCCGCGGGTGCGGCTCTAGATAAGGCAAAAAAAATAAAAATAAAAATAAATAAATAAATAAAATTAAGATATCCTTTAAAAGAAGAAGAACTGGTCAAAGAAGAGCCAGAATCAGAAAGAACCTCAGATCAGTCATCTGAAACCTGGACGCGCGCCAGCCCCTTTGAGTACAGTCGGGCCTCAGGCGAGGCCTTTAGCCTCTGGCCTTGTTCTCCTGTAGCTATTAGCTCTCGCTGCGTCTGCCCACCCACATCAGAGTTTCCGTGGGTCTCCAGATGACTCAGGCATGAGTCTCCTCTTCAAAGCTCTTTTTAGGGCCGCACCCACGGCATATGGAGGTTCCCAGGCTAGGGGTCTAACAGAAGCTGTAGCTGCCGGCCTTCGCCACAGCCACAGCAACGTGGGATCCGAGCCGCGTCTGCAACCTACACCACAGCTCACGGCAACGCCGGATCCTTAACCCACTGAGCAAGGCCACAGATCGAACCCACAACCTCATGGTTCCTAGTCAGATTCATTTCTGCTGCGCCATAATGGGAACTCCAGGAACTCCCCTCTTTGAAGCGCTTTACATTTTGTTTTTTTTCCAGAGTTACCTCAGGAAGCAGGTCGAACCCCTCTTCCAACATTTTGAAACTGTCACTAAAAACTGGACCGAGCGCCCAGAAAATCTAATGGACCAGTGAGTATGAGCTCTCTTGGTTTGGAGATCGTGGGTGGCGCAGGCAGCCTGACCTGGGGGGTCCGGAGCAAGTCCAGCAGCATCCTTTCTGGAGCTCCCAACTCCTGGCCGCACTGGGGCCACGGTCAGCGAGGGACCTCCCCCCTCCCCAGGAGTAGGGGGCCCTGCTCTGAAGCTCTGTGTGGCCCGGGAACCTTCCGGCCTCTTTGGACAAAGGGCCAGGCTGAAACTTTGAGGTTCCCTCACCAGCATGAGGAGGTTCTAGATGTTAGAGCTGGGGCTGGAGCCTGTGCCAGCGCTCCCCAGGCTGCCCAAGGCAAGAAGCCAATAAGGGGACCCAAAGGCGGGGGCTAGGGGGGGTGGGCCGCACCTGCAGGGCGCTGGCCTGCTGCCCTGTTGGGAGTCGCGCGTGTCATCAGGGGAGTCTTGCTCAGAGTCACGGCTGGCCGGGCGTGCTGACAGAGCGTCACCCCCGGGGCAGGTACAACGAAATCAATGCTATCAGCACCGCCTGCTCCAATGGGTTATCTCAGTGTGAGACTCTGGCCAAGACCCTTTTCGACCAATGGATGGAAAACCCAGGAAATAACCCGTGAGTGTGTGTTCTCTGTCCCTTCCCGGATCCTCATCTGCCTCTCAAGCCCACGGCCCTGTCCACCTCAGGCCCCCATCCCACCCTCCCTGTGGCTGCTCCAGCCCTGACACCCCACACCCCACGCCAGGATCCACCCCAACCTGCGGTCCACCATCTACTGCAACGCCATCGCCCAGGGCGGCCAGGCCCAGTGGGACTTCGCCTGGGAGCAGTTACAACAAGCCCAGCTGGTAAACGAGGCCGACAAACTCCGCACAGCGCTGGCCTGCAGCAGGGAGGTCTGGCTGCTGAACAGGTGAGGGCTGCAGCCGCTCAGGCCTGGGTGAGCTCGCCTCCCCGCCGGGCACCGGGCTCCCAGCGCCGGGGCAGGGAGCACTGGCCAGGCCACCACACGCCCTCCTCGCGGGATCCTCACAAGCCTACACGGCGGGGCAGCGTCTTCCCCACGTGACAGATGAGGCTGCCGAGGCTGCGAGAAGCAAGGCAACTTGCCCAGGGTCCAGAAGCTTAACTAAGTAAAAAAGCCAAGACTCGGAGTTCCCGTCGTGGCGCAGCAGAAACGAATCCGACTAGGAACCATGAGGTTGCGGGTTCGATCCCTGACCTCGCTCGGTGGGTTAAGGATCTGGCGTTGCCGTGAGCTGTGGTGTAGGTCGCAGATGCGGCTCAGATCCTGCTTTGCTGTGGCTGTGGCGAAGGCCGGCGGCTACAGCTCCTGTTAGACCCCTAGCCCGGGAACCTCCATATGCCGCAGGTGTGGCCATAAAAGGACAAAAAGACAAAAAAAAAAAAAGCCAAGACTTGACTCTGGGCTCGGGTCCATGTCCTGCGCTCATAACTGCTGCAGCCTCCTAGCCTTTACCTCTCTATCACGGGCTCCAGTGCGGTCAGACCTGAGTCCTTCTGGACATCCGGCTGGGCACCCCGCCCCGCGACCTTTGAAGGAGGGCTCCCACTGTGTGCCGTCTCTGGGGCTTCGGTAAAGAAGAGCCACTCTCAGTGCCAAAGGCAGGAGAGGTCACCCGACCGGACGCCAGGCTCGCCCCTTCCTTCGTGCATTCGTTGTCAGGGGTTTGTCAGGCACCTGCTGCCAGTCAGGCACGACAGCTGGTGTAGCCAGTGGCCCTGCTCGGGGGACTCGGTGTCTCATCCCCACAAAGGGGGTAGGCAGGCCCAAGGGGGCTTCAACCCTCAGCCTGCTAAAGAGACGC
This sequence comes from Catagonus wagneri, assembly GCA_004024745.2. Lineage (NCBI taxonomy): Eukaryota > Metazoa > Chordata > Mammalia > Artiodactyla > Tayassuidae > Catagonus > Catagonus wagneri. The sequence goes on along the minus strand of PVHT021183629.1, from coordinate 494,870 downwards.
TGATGGGATGCAGGAGAGGTGTGCGGGGTTAGGGGAGGGCAGGGTCCTTGCATTAATGCGGCACGCCGCTCTCGCAGGTACCTGAGTTACACCCTGAACCCGGACCTCATTCGGAAGCAAGACGCCACCTCCGTCATTAACAGCATTGCCAGCAACGTCATCGGGCAAACTCTAGCCTGGGATTTTATCCAGAGCAACTGGAAGAAGCTCTTTCAGGAGTGAGTCTCCTGAGAGTGTGTTAGGGGAGGCACCCGCCAGGGCTGGGGGGCCCCTGGGATGGACTGTGTGCACCAGGACCCCAGCGGTGCAGGACTGAGGAGTAGGCACCGCCTAGGCGTGGTCAAAAAAAACCCGGCTTGAGCTCGGGTAGGGGCAGGAATTGAAAGATAGGGCAGCGGTGAGAGCTCCCATCGTGGCTCAGGGGTAATAAACCCAACTAGGATCCATGAGGACGTGGGTTCGATCCCTGGCATCGCTCAGTGGTTTAAGGAACTGGCGTTGCCATGAGCTGTGGTGTAGGTTGCAGACGCGGCTCGGATCCTGCATTGCTGTGGCTGTGGTGTAGGCCGGCAGCTGCAGCTCCAATTCAACCCCTAGACTGGGAGCCTCCATATGCCGCGGGTGCGGCCCTAAAAAGCCCCAAAAAAAAGAAAGAAAGAAAGAAAGATAGGGCAGCGGTGTACGGCTGTCCCTTTTTCTGCTTGGGGGGAAGTCTGGCTGCTGGGAGTGCTCTCTGAAGAGGTGGGAGCGAGCACACTGCAGTCAAACCTGTGTTCAGGTGTCTAGCGGTGTCTCTGCGGGTGTGTCATTTTCTCGCATCTGCAAGACGGCGATGGTCTCAGGGTCCTGGCACCTGCCGGTCACTACACATTCCCAGGCCCCTGACAGTTTCCCTCTCTCCCCGCCCCGCAGTTATGGTGGTGGCTCCTTCTCCTTCTCCAACCTCATCCAGGCTGTGACCCGGAGATTCTCCACCGAATTCGAGCTGCAGCAGGTAAGGAGCCTTGGGCCCTGGGGCACCAGCCTGGAGAGGGAGGGCCGAGGACCCAGCAGCCCGTCTCCTTGGGGCCCTGTCGGCGACCCCACCTGCCACGCAGAATCGTCCTTCTCCCGGCAGCTGGAGCAGTTCAAGCAGAACAACCTGGACGTGGGCTTCGGCTCAGCCACGCGGGCTCTGGAGCAAGCCCTGGAGAAGACCAAGGCCAACATCAAGTGGGTGAAGGAGAACAAGGAGGTGGTGTTGAACTGGTTCCTAGAGCACAGCTAACGGTTCCCGGTCCTCAGCCGCCCCTGGGCCCCCAGGTTAGATGCCCACGCGCGTCCATCCCAGGGGCCCACGGCGGGACCCCCGTTCCTGGAGCCCGAGGCACCTGCATACTCCCTTTGGGGACAGAGCCTGCGGGCCACGTTGTCTCCACTCTGCCCTGGGGGCCAATCCAGTTTCTGGTGACCAGACTGTCCAGGTGCCTCCCAGCCCCACCGCAGGCCTGGCCCAGGGCCATTTCTCAGGGAAGTCCGGCTCGGGGGCCAGATGAGCAGAAGCCCTTGATGGTTGATGGACGGCCTTAGAGAGCTTTTTCCATAAAGACCCTGAACCTGAGAATCAACAGGGCATCAGATCTGTATATTTTTTTTTTCCCCTAAGAGAAAATGTAAATAAAGACTTTCTAGATGAGCTTTCAGGCTCGTTACTAAACTAGAGCGGGAACAAGTGTGCCTAACAGCTAGAGAGATGGGGATGGAGGGAAACTGGGGTTCATGGGGGTCCAGGGCCCCCCCCAAGAAGCCCAGGAGGGAGGTACCCAGCCTGCTAGATATCCCTGCAGGAGACCTGGGTGGCAGCATCTGCCTGCAGTGTTCATTGCATTGGCAGGATTGAAACTCTGGGTGCTGGGGAACCAGGAGAGGGGGAGGCCCCGAGACGCAGCAGTCCCCGTGACGGAGAGAGCCAGGGCTTGGTGCCAGGCGCAGAGCAGGTCCTGACAGAGGACGGAGTGCTTTTCTAGAAAGCAGGAATTTCCACGGTTCGAGAAGCTAGGACTGGCACCTGAACTAACACGAGGCGAGAGAGCAGCCTGCCGGCTGGCCCTTCTCCTGCACGGCGGCCGGTACGTCTGGGGCAGTGAGCGGAAGGGGCTCGCAGCGAGGGCAGCAGCCCTGGGTCCGGGCCTGGTGCCACCACTCAGCGGCCCAGGATCGCTGGCGGACGGGTGGCCTACTGATTTGCAAGCTGGTGTTCTCAAGAGTCGCAGGCAGAGAAGGCAGGGGTCCTCCAGGTCATCCGGGGTGGCCAGTGACCAGCGCCAGCGCTGGGGAGAAAGCCTGGAACCCAGAGGACTCCAGGCCCCACATCCGTCTTGGTGGAACTTTCTCGGCAAACAAGACCCTGCTGAGAATCCAAGCCTGGTGGGAGGGAAGGAAGGAGGGGCAGGCAGACAGGCCGGGGCTCCTCTGGGGTCGGCCCCACTGGGAGCTCTGCTCCAGCTCCAGCCCTTGGAATCCAGCCACTGTTCCTTGAGCAAGTGACCTAAGCCCTTAGGCGCTGGTTTTCTCACTTGCCCGCTAGAGCTGATCTATCTTGGGGTTGGGGTGCGGGTCTAAGGAGAAGCACACAGTCTGGCGCTTAAATCGAGCCGGGTGTGGCCAACGTCCTCAGCCCTGTGTCTGCTCAAAGTCCCATCCGCCCTCTTCCCTCCCATCCACCTCCCCCTGTGAGAAGGGTGCAAGCAGGCCTGGGGCCAGGAAGGCTTCTCTGGAGTTCTGTGGCCTCCCGCACATCAAAGTTTGGCGCGGGGCGAGGGGCGGGCCCAGCCCTGGTTATGGGTCCCTCCTCCAGCCGGGAAGCTCCTGCCAGCCCGGCCCCTCTAGACCAGCCCTTCCTGTCGCCAGGGCCCAGCAGCCGCGGCTGGCACTTGACCTTCTGCGGACCAGAGGGCGGGCGGGCCCCCTCTGGTGGCTTCGCTGGGGGAGGGACTAGCCCTGCCATCCAGGGTCCCCCGAGGGAGAGCTGGGCTCCAGCTAGGACAGTCAGCAGGGACCCTAGCCTCCGTGCCTGGCACTGGGCTAAGCCTTTATGCGCATGATCTCATTTGGTTCTCCCGGGAGATAAGGACTGTCTTTATCTCAGTTTTGCAGATAAGCGAACTGAGGTGCAGAAACGGAGACGTTAAAACCCTGGCTCTGATGCCCCGCGCGCATGGGAGCCGGTTCCCCGTTTGGGGCCGTGGCAGAGCCTTCTGCCTCTGCTGGTCTGACAGCTCACAGCGCAGGCACCCAGGATTGCCTGTGCGGCTGGAGGAAATCATTCTGGGGAGGCGGGAAGGACTCGCAGAGCCAGAGACCTGCTTGTGGCACGTGGTTCAAGGTGGTGTGCGGAATGGGATCTGACCAGAGCTCAGGCTGCTTGTTTCCTGGTCAGAGGTGGGCCGACCTCTCGTGGCTGGAGGCGGCCGGCAGGAGTTTGAGGATCAGCCCCAAAGAGCTGGGGGTGGTGCCCTCTCCCTCCTCCCCAGCCTCTGGGAGGCTCCTCCCGAGGCAGGTCCTCTGTTTCCGCTGCAGGGTCATTAAAGGCCTGGATGCCAGGACTCGATGAATGTCCGGTCATTTAGGGAAGGTGACTGGGTCCCTAGGAAGGCGTGGGTAGACCAGTTGTCCCAGGCAGGACACTAGCCTTGGCCTCCACCCCCAGGCACCGGGCGGAGAGGTGCAGCCAGCAGCAGGCTGCCTGGGCTGGAGCCCCAGATGGAGGCGAGGGGCTGCCACTCCTGAGCCTTCCCTCCCGGAGGGCGAGGACAAGGGTGGGGGATTAGCCCAAACCCCCAGGGCCCCGCTCCCCTCACTGCAGCAGCATCTAGGAAGTGTCCCGGGCCACTCCGGCTGCCTTTTGCTCTGGTCTTTGTCTCTCTCGGGAGCTGGGAGAACAAAGCTGCCAAATTCCTGAAGATGCTCAGCTCTGGCTGCTGCTGGTAGAGGCTGCACCGCCGCCCTTGTTACGACTCCAGCCGTCCTCGGTAACTGGACCAGGGATACTCTGTCTCCGTCTCCGTCAGGACCAAGCCCAGACAGGTGGCAGCCACAGGAAGGAGGCAGGCGGTTGTTCAGCCCCGTCTTTGGTACAGGCGCTGTGACACCGCGGAGCCAAGGATCTGGGCCTTCCCTGGAAGGAGAGAGCCCTGGACAGGGGGTCAGGGGGCTGATGTCCAAGGGGGGCTGGGGGAAGCTGTTCCCTTGCTTGGGCCTGTTTCCTCAACTGTAAAATGAAGGGGCAAGGAGTTCCCGTAGCGGCCAAGGGGAAATGGACCCAATGAGTCTCCATGAGGACGCAGGTTCGATCCCTGGCCTTGCTCGGTGGGTTAAGGATCCAGCGTTGCCGTGAGCTGTGGTGTAGGTCGCAGATGCTGCTCAGATCTGGCGTTGCTGTGGCTGTGGCGAAGTCCGGCAGTTGTAGCTCCAATTTGATCCCTAGCCTGGGAACTTCCATAGGCCGCGGGTGCGGCCCTGAAAAATCAAAAAAATAAAAATAAAATAGAATGAAGGAGCAAAAAAAATAGCCACTGCTCCTGAACCTGGCTGGGCCTCAGCCCCAGGTCCCCAGGTCCCGACCCAGGCACTGAATCACGCCCTCAGGGCGGGACCCGATGGCTCAACACGCAGCCACTTTTGGGAACCACTAGACTGGGTCGTCAGCTATTCTGTGCTGAGCCGTTACTATGTGCCAAGCCTAAGAACCCTGAGAGGTAGGTCTTTTATCGTCTCCATTTCACAACTGAGAAGCCCAAGGCTCGGGGGGGCTTGCAGCTTGCGGGCGCTCGTGTAGCAAATAATTGCATGAATGTGGCCTGGATCTGTCCCCCTGCTGTATGGAACCTCATGTGAGGTTTTCTCACCCTCTGCTGCCCCTGGAAGCCCCTCCAGAAGGCCCCGGGGTAGGAAGCAGAACCCACTTTTAGACAATTAGGAAGAAGGCACCCACCCTGTGGGCACTTAAGCCAGTTCCTCTTTAAGAGATGCGGACACTGAGGCATGGAGAGGGAGTGGCTTATCTGATGTCCCGGGGCGCAGCAGCAGACAACGGGTCAGACACGGGGCCCCCCCGAGTGTGGCAGGCCAGGCTCTTGTCTCCTTGCCTCCCCTTCTCTCGCTCTGCAACAGGGGTCTCCTGCCTGGCCCCGTCTCTGTGAGGCAGCCAGAGACCTAGAGCGGCTCCGACGAGCTCACCTGTCCCCAAGCTTCACTGCCTCCTTCAGCCACGACCCCGAGGCCACATGCAGTTCCCCACAACCTTGCCTCTAAGCTCCCTTTCCGGCTCATCACTTCTCCCCATCAACTCTGAACTTCGGCCACCTCTGTGTCCACTTGGCTCCTGCTATTTCTTCTGCTTACTCCTCTTTGGCAAACTCCGGCACATCCTTCGATATTCATTGCAAGCAACTCGTCCCCTCCCGGGGCCAGGAGGTACAGAATGACGTCACCACAACGCTGGCTTCCCAGCCCACGGCAGCCTTTCCCCAAGATCCTGAAGGTGCCTCTTAGTCTTGCTCAAGGCTGCATAAATCAATGCAGCAGGACTAACGGATAGGGTAACTCGAGAACGAAACTGTGTCCTCAGCCCCATCGCCAGGGGTTGGCACATCCCCTCTGGTCCCCAAGTACCTCGTATAAACCCCCATCTTGGGAGTTCCCATCGTGGCTCAGTGGTTAATGAATCCGACTAGGAACCATGAGGTTGCGGGTTCAATCCCTGGCCTTGCTCAGTGGGTTAAGGATCCGGCGTTGCCGTGAGCTGTGGTGTAGGTTGCAGACATGGCTCGGATCCCGCGCTGCTGTGGCTGTAGCGTCGGCCGGCAGCTACAGCTCCTGTTAGACCCCTAGCCTGGGAACCTCCATGTGCCACGGGCGTGGCCCTAGATAAGGCAAAAAGACAAAAAAAAAAACCCCATCTTGGCCTGATGGGGTTGGCCTCTTGATCATTTCTTCCCTTTAATTCATCCACTAGTCAGGGAACGTGGGAATGTTTTCGCTTTTTTGTCTTTTTAGGGCCACACTCGCAGCACATGGAGGTTCCCAGGCTAGGGGTCAAATCAGAGCTGTAACCACCAGCCTACATCACAGCCACAGCAACGCGGGATCTGAGCTGCATCTGCAATCTACACCACTGCTCATGGCAATGCCTGCTCCTTAACCCACTGAGCGAGGCCAGGGATCGAACCTGCATTCTCATGGATCCTAGCTGGGCTCGTTACCGCTGCGCCACAACGGGAACTCCAGGGAATGCTTTCTCTGGCACCTGGTACTGGGTATTACGGGCTGAACAGTGTGCCCCCAAAACTCAGGGTGAAGTTCTAACCCCTAGTGCCTGAGAATGTGAATATATTTGGAGACAGAGCCTGGAAAGAGGTAATTAAGGTAAAATGTCACACGCGTGGGCCCAAGTCTGATCGGACTGGTGCCCCCGTAAGAAGATTAAGACACAGACACACAGACGGGTCCCCTGGATAACCACATGAGGACGCAGCGAGAAGGCAGCCATCTGCGAGCCACGGAGAGAGGCCTCAGAACCCACCAAACCTGGACCACCAGTCTCCCAAACCGTGAGAAAATTAATTTCTGTTGTTTAAGCCACCCCATGAGGGGTATTGTCTCATGACAGCCCTGGTAAACTAGTACACTGGGCCCAGCACGCGGGAGCCACCCGCGAGTGCCCTTTGGAAACGGTTTCACGTAATTGTGAAAGAGCCCTTCAGGGTCGCAGGAATGCTACCAGGAGAACGGAAAAGGGCACCAGTGATGGGGGCTGAGGCAGGGGAACAGCCCCAAGCGCGAATCCACCTGTGCCACCTTGCCCGGCAGGCCAGGGCACATTACTGTCAAACTGGCAGGTGAGGGCCCACGTCAACCTGGGTAGGCTTCGATTCCAGGAGCGGAAAAGCAGCGTGACTTGTTCCCTGCAGGATGGGAACATTTTTTCTTTTCTAGAAGCAATAAAACCCCAGGTGGATAGGAGAAAAACAGATCAAACCAAATTTTTGTTTTTGTTTTTTAATTATTTTTTATTTTTTGCTTTTTAGGGCTGCACCTGCGGCATATGGAGGCTCCCAGGCTAGGGGTTTAATTGGAGCTGCAGCTGCCAGACTACGCCCCAGTCGCAGCAACGCCAGATCTGAGCCATGTCTGAGACCTACACCACAGCTTTCGGCAGTACTGGATCTTTAACCCACTGAGCGGGGGCCAGGGATCGAACCAGTCAGATTCATTAACCATTGAGCCACAACGGGAACTCCTCTGTTTTTTTTTTCTTAAGAAGTACAAAATCTAAGCATACAGGCTTCTTCTCACCCCCACCCCCCAAAATCCACAGCGCCATTAGTCCCAGCCTAGCCGACCACTGCAGTCAAGCAGCCACCATCTTACTGCCCTCAGGCTGCGCTCTGCAGGGCACTGGTTGGCCTGGGGGGGGGGCATCTACGATTGGAGGGATTGCCCCAGCCCCCCCTCCCCAATCTGTTTCAAATACATCACTTAGAAAAGGGATCCATGGCTAAAAGGAAGCCTGAATACCACGGAAACTGCCAATGAGGACGGCACCCCCCACACACAACAGGCCTAAGTCCTGGCTGAAAGGGGGGGACAGGTAAGGCCATCAGTAGAAGATGCCCAGGTGGGCCCCCCCCAAATCTTCCTGCCAAAGTTCAGGGCAGCCAGGGAGCTGCAGGCCTGAGCTCTGCGGAGGGCTCTGATCACCAAGTTGGAAGGCGGGGTCTGGGGCCTGGTCCTCCAGGCCGGGCAGCACTTCTGCACTGTGGCCCCAGCATCCCCACGGGGCCTGAGGCTGGAGTCTCTGGCATGCAGGGTGGGGCAGGCGAGGAGGGGTTTCTGGCAACAGGCAAGACTCCGGAGACACAGAGATACCCTGAGAGAAATAAGAGCAGCTGGTTAGCGGGCGACTGCCTCTCGCCCTGCGATCTTGAACCCGGATCTCCTTCCCCTATAGTGTGGCTGGCGGCTACCGGAGCCCCCTGGCGCCGTGGATGCAGTGAAGCAAAATGGTTAAGAGTACCAGCTCCGGAGTTCCCACTGTGGCTGAGTGGTTAACGAATCCGACTGGGAACCATGAGGTTGCAGGTTCGATCCCTGGCCTCGCTCAGTGGGTTAAGGATCCGGCGTTGCCGTGAGCTGTGGTGTAGGTCGCAGACACGGCTCGGATCCCATGTGGCTGTGGCTGCAGCATCGGCTGGCGGCTACAGCTCCGATTGGACCCCTAGCCTGAGAACCTCAACCACAACCCTTAATGGAGCCCTTGGGAGAGAATTTCCCCACAGTGGCCCCTTGCTACCTCCCACTCTGGACTCAGAAAGCAAATCTTAAAAGACTCTCCCCTCTTCCTTATTGGTTGAGAGGTCTTCAAGACGGACGTGATGGTGGCCTTGACTTTGCAGGGCCCCACTTCTCCCCAAGGAGGCTGGGTCCTCTTCATCCTTCCCCCAGTCGCTCTCCATCCCTAACCAGGGCGGGAATAGATAACCCGGGATCTAAAAAGTAGGAGATTCCCTGGAGACTGGAGCCTGCCTTCATTTCCGCTCGAAGCCTGGGGACCACTCTGAGGGGAGCAGACAGAGCCTGAGGGCATACCTGGTACACTGCTGCCAGCTCCAGGGACAAGGGGGGCGACGTCCAGGGTGTGGCCTGGTTCCCGGGCTCCGGGGGTGTCTGCGTTCCGGAACAAGCTTGAGACGGCATCCAAAGGACAGCGTTGGAGGGTCCCCCCTGGGACAGCTGCGGGGTGGACTGCATCCCAGGGCAGTAAGGGAGGGTCACCCAGGGGCCCATATCGGGGACCCTGCTCCCCCAGTGCTCTGGCTCCTCGAGGGCTCCAGGGCAGGCGGACGGGGACCCCCAGGCCGTCGGGGCGCTGGCGGCTGAGCCCGGGTCCAGCCCGCCCGCCTGCGTCTGCGTCTGCGCCTGCGCCTGCGCGGGGCCGCCGTCGGGGCACAGCGGGCAGCTCCGGGGCAGCGCCGCGTCGCCGCCGCGTCGCCGGCGCTCGCGCTCGCGCTGCAGGCTCTCCTCGCTGAGGCCCAGCACGGCCGACAGGTGGCCGATGTAGCGGATGGCCAGGCGCAGGGTCTCGATCTTGGTCAGGCTCTGGCCGGCGGGCGCCACGGACGGCGGCAGAAAGCGGCGCAGCTGGTGCAGCGCGCGGGCGAGCGTGCGCATGCGCAGCTTCTCGCGCTCGCTGGCGCTCTGCCGCTGCCCGCCCGCCGCCCGGGTCCGCGCACGTCCTGGCGGCGCCGTCGGGGCGGCCTCCGCGGCGCTGCGGGCCGAGGGCACCGACCGCGAGCCGCCGCGGGCGCCGTCGCAGGGCCACGAGCCCGACGAGTCCGAGGAAGAGGCTGGGGACGTGGAGTCCGAGTGGCCGGCCCAGCCCCAACCTTGAGGGAAGATCCAGGGGTCGCGGCCGAGGAGGAGGCTTTGCACCGGAGGGGACTGGGCCATGGCCTGGGGCCCGCGGGCTCTGGGAAGCTGGGCCGGCCACCTCCGGGACTGAGCTTTTATCTGGACCAAAGGTGCGAGGGGGACCCCCTGCCAGGTTACAGAGAGGTGTCAAAACCCACAGAGTCCAGGGAAGGTCTGGGCAGGGGGGCCCTGGGAAAGCGGGCCCATTTGTGGAGGTGTGGATTCTGACCCCTTGGGGGCTCTAATGGAGGCCCCTGCAGCCCGGGAAGTGTGGGAGGGACAATTCGCATCTGGCTGGAGCTGCTAAGCTTCTCACCGTGTTCCCACCCTCCCGGCCCCATCCGCTCCTCTGGTGAGTGCCCGGGACCCTGAGAGCGGTGGGCAATGCCATCGTCCCGAGGCGGCCAGACTGTCCTTCAGGTGACTCGAGGACCCCCGCAAAGAGTGGCCGCCTCCCTCATCACCACCCTCCAGGGGGGCTGTGCCCAGAAACTCCTACCCAGTGCCTACAAGTGTGCTGGGTAAAGGCGTCAAGACAAACCCCGGAGGGACCTGCTCGCGGTGATGGCGGGAGGGGCGGTTGGGGGAGGCAGGAGCATAACAGGTGAACTCTTCCCGGGTTCCCAGAACCCACTCTTGCTGTTTTGCTGTGGGACACTGAGAAAGTCATCTCCCGGTCGACAGTTGAGTTTCTTAACCTGAAAAATAGTGGACCTAACAGTTCCAATTAGATCCCTAGCCTGGGAACCTCCATATTGCCTGAGTCAGACCCTCTTTCTTGGCTGTGTGATCTTGGGCAGTTCACTTAACTCGTCCCAGGCTCAAGCTGCCTCATCCTTCTGGCAGTAAGACTATGAAAAATACCCACCGCCCAGGGTGGTTTTTGGTATGAAGTGGAACCATCTGTGGAACCACTTAGCATGAGCCTGGCAAGTGGGCTGCATGTTTGCCACTATCATTTTATACTGAAAGTGATTCTAGAGGCTTGTGGGTATTATTCATTTAATACATATTAATTTGGCAACTGGTAAATGTCAGGCAGGCCAGGGTGAACAAAATCGTTATGATCTCTGCTCTCACAGGATTTCAGTCTGGCGGGAGAGAGGAGTGAACTGTGTATAATTAGTAGCTCCACCACTAGCTAGCTGTGTATCCCTGGACAGTTCTGAGCCTGAGCATCGGCTCTTAAAACAGGAGTAATAAGGAGTTCCCGTCGTGGTGCAGTGGTTAACAAATCCGACTAGGAACCATGAGGTTGCGGGTTCAATCCCTGGCCTCACTCAGTGGATTAACAATCTGGCGTTGCTGTGAGCTGTGGTGTAGGTTGCAGACGCAGCTTGGATCTGATGTTGCTGTGGCTGTGCTGTAGGCCAGCAGCTGTAGCTCCAATTCAACCCCTAGCCTGGGAACCTCCATATGCCGCAGGTGTGACCCTCAAAAGCCAAAAAAAAGAAAAAAAGAAACATGAGAAATAAAGCTCTAGTCCCTGTAGCCCCTCCCCAAAGGTCATATGTCTTTCCAAAGGTGATCCATGTGCATGTAAACATATGTATCCTTAAAAGACAGAGAGTTTAAAGGATAAAACATTATGATACATTGCCTGTAACTTGCTTTTTTTTTTTTTCATTTAGCAGCGTTTCTTGGAGCATTCCATCTCAGAACATATTTAGCTGACTCATAGCTGGCCTTATTTAATTTAAATGTTCACGCATTTAAGGAGTTCCCTGGTGGCCTAGTAGCTAAGGATTTTGGCATTGTCACTGCTATAGCTTGGGTTCCATTCCTGGCCTGGGAACTTCTGCATGCTGTAGGTGTAGGGAAAAAAAAAAAGATTAAACGTTCATTTGTTTAAAATCATAGCAGATAATTTTTTTTTTTTTGATCTTTTTGCCTTTTCTAGGGCTGCACTCGCAGCATATGGAGGTTCCCAGGCTAGGGGTCTGATCAGAGCTGTAGCCACTGGTCTACATCACAGCCACAGCAATGCAGGATCCAAGCCACATCTGCAGCCTACACCGCAGCTCACGGCAACGCCAGATCCTTAACCCACTGAGCAAGGCCAGGGATCGAACCCACAGCCTCATGGCTCCTAGTCGGATTCATTAACCACTGTGCCACCACAGGAACTCCCATAGTGGATAATTTTAACTAGAAAAAAAAATTAAATGGCAGGAGGTATATAGATAAACCTTCAATGATGAAATGACTTTCTCCTCAGAACTTATTTTTTACACAATGTTGGAGAAAATATGCCAAAGTCACTACTCTATGATGAAATAGTAATTGACGTTGAATAAGACTGGTCAGGGCAACTGTTTTTAGTTTATTCTAGCTGCTGTGAATGAGAGGACATTTTATTTTTTTATTTTTGTCTTTTTGTCTTTTTAGGGCCACACCCGCAGCATATGGAGGTTCCCAGGCTAGGGGTCTAATTGCAACTGTAGCTGCCGGTCTACACCACAGCCACAGCATCGCGGGATCCGAGCCACGTCTGCGACCTACACCACACCTCAAGGTAACGCTGGATCCTTAACCCACTGAGTGAGACCAGGGAGCAAACCCGCAACCTCATGGTTCCTAGTTGGATTTGTTTCCACTGTGCCATGACGGAAACCCCAAGAGAGGACATTTTAAATTTGTCCATTGCACAAAAAGAAGGTGGAATCAATCGGCAATGGCTTTGATTTCAAACAGTCGTTGAAAAGAAGCAATTAGTTATGCAGTATTTCATGATTTAAAAGGGTTTAATTCATTCCTTTTTTTTTTTTTTTTTGGCGGTGTCTGTGGCTTGTGGAAGTTTCAGATGACACCACAGTCATCTGAAACTTCCACAAGCCACAGGCACCGCCAAAAAGAAAAAAAAAGACTATCAACAGCCACAGCAATGACAGGTATGAGCCACATCCGCCACCTACACCGCAGCTCACGGCAACGCGGGATCCTTAACCCACCGAGCGGGGATTCTAGTCAGATTCATTTCCGCTGAGCCATGATGGGCACTCCTATTTATTTATTTATTTGTTTGTTTGTTTGTTTGTTTGTTTCTGACCTCCCCACAGCATATGGAGTTCCTGGGCCGGGGATCAGATCCGAACCTATGCCACAGCTGAGGCCATGCTGGATCCTTTAATTCACTATGCCGGGCTTGGGATCAGACCTGCGTCCTGGTGCTGCAAATCCTGTTGTGTCACAGTGGGAACTCCTTTTTATTTTATTTTATTTATTTTCTCTTTTTTTTCCCCAACTCACCCCTTTTAACTGCAGTATAATATTCCATAGCATGCTCACACCATAGTTAGTCCCTTGGTGATGCACCTTGAGTGTTTTTCTAGTTTTTGCCGAAGAGTGCCTCCCTGTGCATGGGCAGCTCGATGTGGAGCGGTGGAATGGCCTTGCGATTTCCAGGAAGGTTCTGAATATCCAGAGTTATTCTTCCTCCCCCACCCCCGCACACTCATTAGAGCAAGTGTGGAGGGGCTTCCTGTGAAAGGATTTGGTGAATTAGGAGAATTCACCGTCAGCACACAGCCCTGCATACTGTTCTTTCCCCTTCAGGGCGGCCCAGCCTCCCTCTCTTGGTTTGGGCTAGCTCTGGAGTCCCAGGCTTGCTCAGATGGCAGAGCCTAAGTTCTGGGAGGTGGAGCCCCGGAGCTGGTTTGCTGTGGCCCTGGCTCTTCCCTGGACCCCTTAGCCAAGCTCTGGGAGCACAGAGGCACACGGTCTGCTCGCCCCACTCACTTAGCACGGGGAGGCAGTGTAGGTTAATGGTTAGAAGGCTGGACTCTGGAATCAGACCTGGGTTTAAAGTCCCAGCTCAACCGCTTACCAGCTATCTGAATTTGGGCAACTTAACCTCAGTTTTCTCAACTATGGAGTGGGGATTCTGGAGTTCTCGTCGTAACTCAGTGGAAACGAAACTCACTAGCATCTGTGAGGACACAGGTTCGATCCCTGGCCTTGCTCAGTGGGTTAAGGATCCAGTGTTGCCATGAGCTGTGGTATAGGCTGCAGACGTGGCTCAGATCTGGTGTGGCTGTGGCGTAGGCATATGCTGTGGGTGCCGCTCTAAAAAGACACACACACACACACACACACACACACACTGGGGGGGGGGGTTCTGATCTCCACGGCAATCGTGGGGGCAAAGTAAGATAATGCATGTCATAGAGCTTAGCACAGAGCCAGTGTTTATAAATCTTGCTTATAAAGTTAAGGGGCAGCAGAGTGTAGCAGGTAAAGGGTTGTGGGTGGAAGGGCCGACTTCCTCAGCCTTGGCCCTGAAAGGTGAGTCCTTCCTTCCCCGAGACTTGCCTCTAGCGCCAGGCCTCAGACACCCTGCCCTATGGCCCTCCTCCATCTTCAGCCTTTCTTCTCTGTGGACCAGCGTGGGGGCCATCCCCATCAGGACACTCCAGCTCCTGGCCTGGGGCAGGAGTCACCAGAGCTGCAGGGCAGAGGCAGCGCGGGAGCTCCAGATGCCTGACCAGACCAGCCAAGGCTACCCAAGGCCGTGGAGGACCTGCACCAGCTTCTCCTGGTGACTGTCAGGTATTTCTGCGTATGTGCTAGAACCAGCCCCGGGTGCTATATGAACAAGCCCCGCAGGGGCTTCCAGTGCGGCAGCCTCTGCTTTCATCCAAGTCGCCTGGTAAAAGGAGGATGGTCTATGGTCGTGTGCTATTAGATAAGGTGATTAACTCCTGGGTGTCAGTGTGATAGTGACACCAGGTTCACCCTTTGGCTTCCAGTGATAGGAAGAGGTGGCAGATAGACGAGGGAAACACGCTCTGTAGAATGTTCACAGGTGTGGCAGACACTCCTGGTTGACCACACGATATCTGTTAGTCTCTGTTCTTTCTTCCTTAATAACAGGGCTGTGTATTATCTGTATTATCGTGGGTGGTGATATGCCCAGCTGAAAATCTGTATTTCCGGCCTCCCTAGGAGATGGAACAGCCAGTGAGATGTTAGTAGAAATATTGTATGGAATTTTTTAAAGCTCTTTAAAGCAGCTGGGTACACTCCTGTGGCTCCACTCCCTTATATTGTCATCCTGGAAAACAAATGTGATGGCTTGAGCTTCAGCAACCATTTTGTGACCCTGAGGCCATCTCAAGGACAGAGGTCATACCTAAGGTTGGTGGAGCAGGAAACCTGAGGCATTGATGATAACATGGAAGTGCCATATGGACTTAGAACTGTTTAACCCTTTATTTCCTTCTTATTTTTTCTTTTTTTTTTTTTTGGCCATACCTGCAGCATGCAGAAGTTCCCTGGCCAGGGATCAAACCTGTGCCACAGCAGCGACCCAGACCACTGCAGTGACAACTCCAAATCCTTAATCTGCCGACCCACATGGGAACTCCAACCCTAAATTTCTTTAATATGAGAGAAAATAGATTACCATCTTAAGTCATTGTCATTTGGGGTGTGTGCTACGAGCAGCCAAACATAATTCCTGTGCGCATAATGAGGAAGTTCCTAGAGTATCCTGGGCCAACTGGAGCCAAGTGAACTGAAGTGAATTCATAACAGATTCAGTGTTCCCACAGATGAATGGATGGATATTCGCCCGGAGGAAGGTCCCTGGTGGTGTCCCGCCAGCTCTGTTCCCAGCCTCGTCATGGGCAGTATTACAATCTTGAATGAAGATACGAACTGATCTCATTTGGGGTGAGATCCAAATCCAGGAAGTTAACTGCATAACAGCCACGATCTAAAGAGATTCTGGGGGGCTGGCCCAACTCATAAGACCTACTTACTAATGAGGTAGGGTCAGCAGAACGCTGTGTACCTCCCTCTTAAGTTCAGGGTCACAAGGAGTCCTGTAACCAGCACAGCTGTGGAAAGGGCGTGGAGATCATTGCCTTCCAGGCGCCGAGAGCAAGAAAAACAAAACCGATTCCCCTTCAGGTTTGCAAGAAACAGGATTTTTAGCCAAGGAGGGGCAAGGGTCTCTTATTGTCTCTGCGGGATAAGTGGTCAAACCTGGGGGCCACAGTTTATGGGGGCGGGGGACAAACCCTAGGCTCAGGGGAGGGAGGTTAGTGAGGCGGCTTGAAGCCAGGTCACCAGAGAAATAGCTGAAGGACTTAGGAACGTTTTGTCCAAAAAGGAAAAGACAGGGAGTTCCTGTTGTGGCGCAGCAGAAACGAATCCAGCTAGTATCCGTGAAGACGCAGGTTCGATCCCTGGCCTCTCTCAGTGGGTTAAGGATCCGGCGTTGCCATGAGCTGTGGTGTAGGTCGCAGACGCGGCTCGGATCCCACGTGGCTGTGGCTGTGGCTGTGGCGAAGGCCGGCGGCTACAGCTCCTGTTAGACCCCTAGCCTGGGAACCTCCATATGCCGCGAGTGCGGCCCTAAAAAGACGATGTGAGAGCTGTGACTCGATGCCTGGAGAGGATTACTCCAGGGAGAGGCTGAGGGCTGTCTTGGGAGGGCGGGAGTAGCCTGTTCCTAGAGGGGATCCAGCGGAGGCCAGACGGTACGTGGTGGCGCTGCCGGCCGGTACCTCCTGTGCCAGTGCGGGCATGTGCCACAAAACAAGGCGCTTGGACCTGATGATGCCCGAGTGTTTTCAGAGCTGAGGCCAAGAACCGAGGGGAGGACAGGAGCTGCCCCCTCAGTGCCCTGGGCAGCCTCAGGACCGGAGAGCCACAGGAGACCTTGGCTTCGGGACATCCTGGGCGGGGGAGGGAGGGCAGAGTGAGGCTTCACAGGTGCTGCGGCGCTCCTGACACTCCCGCGCCTGATCTTGTCTGTCCGTGGCCTGGCTCAGCCGGGCCTGCTCTTGGGGTGGGGACTTTGGCTCAGCTTCCCGGTGTGGCACCCGGCCACTCGGCATGGTGAGGCAGTGGCCACATCAGTGTTCCTGCTGTAGGGAGTTCCCGCCGTGGCTCAGGGGAAACGAATTTAACTAGTATCCATGAGGACGCAGGTTCGATCCCTGGCCTCGCCCAGTGAGTTAAGGATTCAGCGTTGCCGTGAGCTGTGGCGTAGGTCGCAGACGAGGCTTGGATCGCATGTTGTGTGGCTGTGGTGTAGACCGGCAGCTACAGCTCCGATTCAACCCTTAGCCTGGGAACCTCCATGGGCCGCGAGTGTGGCCCTAAAAAAGACGAAAAGAAAAAAAAAATCCTGTTTGTTATACAAGTGAGGAAAGGGGAGGCCTTGTGCCATCACCCACATATCGACGTCCCCTGAGGAGGGCAGAGGCCTAGGCTGGACTCCGAATGTGCTGTGTCCGCTCGGGCCCTGCGAGGGGCTGAGGGAGGGCCGTGCCGGTCCGCCTGCTCTCGGCGGCTTAGCACAGGCTGACCCTTTGCTTGCCCCAGCCCTGCTCCCGGGAGTCCTCCGCTGCTCTTTCTCCCTGGGCTGGCGGTGCAGGGCCCTCGGGAACAGGCCCCTTGGGTCTTCTTTCCCTTCCTCCCGCTTGGGGCCTCCAGGCTGTGGGAACGTGGGGGTGTTGGAGGCAGGCTGCCGGGCTGTGTGGTTTTCTCATTACCAGCCAGCAGCAGCGCGGCCGGCCGGCCTCCCCCTCGGCCACTGTGGCTGCCTTCACACCTCCTGTCTGCCTGTGGCTACAAGGCCGCCTCCCCCAGAAGGTGTTGCCTTGGGAACTAGGGTGTGCAGGGGCCTCCAAAACAGCCCAGCAGCGGGGCCCCTCAGAAACCCCAGAAAGCACCTCTGGGGTGGGGGGCGGGACGCCGCAGGTCCCCATCCCCCGGGGAGGCCCAGGACGGCTGAGCCCGTGTCCCTGGGATGGGGAGGGAGGGACCAAGCAGGACGAGGGCCTCACACGGGCCCTTCGCTCCGGGAGCCCGGGATCAGCCTGTGCAGATGCTCCCCTGCCCTGGCCCCGGGGCTTTGAGCACAGCCAAGGAAGCCTGGTGCCCAAGGCCTGCCACACAGGGCACTGTCAGTGTCACCAGGGGGCCCAGAGGCTGAGGAGACCGAGCAGCCCCTGTAACTGAACTCGCCCTGACCCAGCCTCGGACCTGCCGTCTCTGAGCGCTTCCACGCCACACGGCGCCCGGTGCTGCGCCTGCAGTAACCTGTCCAGTGTTCAAACCCCAGGCCTTGCAGCCTGCTCTCCTCCCCCTGCCCAGCTGGGGAACCTGGGCCCGGAGAGGCCACTTCCTTGGCCTTGGGTCCCCCAGAACCGGAATTCAGACCGTTCAAGGCCACGTCCCACCTTGGTGAACTCTGCCCTGGACCCTGAGGTTGAGGGGGAGGGGGAGGGGGAGGGAGATGGGTCGGCTCTGAGTCTGTGGGGGCCTGGTGTGCCAGGAGCCCATGGGTGACAGAGCGGTGCTACCTGGCCAGGTGACAAGGGCAGGTCCCAGGAGGAAGGGGGAACCCTGAAGTTGCGAGAAGCCATGGGTTTCTCTTGGCGTGGAGGGGGGCATTCCTGGCAGAAGGAAAGGTGGGACCCAGTGCGGAGGCCGGGAGCCCAGGGCTGGTCTGGGCAGTGCCCAGCGGCTGGAGCCCTGGGGTGGGGGTGGGGAGGGTGGGGGTGTAGACCGGC
>PVHT021183629.1:419418-473133 GCA_004024745.2 Catagonus wagneri | reverse complement strand
GAGTTCCCGTCGTGGCGCAGTGGTTAACGAATCCGACTAGGAACCATGAGGTTGCGGGTTCGATCCCTGCCCTTGCTCAGTGGGTTAACGATCCGGCGTTGCCGTGAGCTGTGGTGTAGGTTGCAGACGCGGCTCGGATCCTGCGTTGCTGTGGCTGCGGCACAGGCCAGTGGCCACAGCTCCGATTAGACCCCTAGCCCGGGAACCTCCACATGCCGCGGTGCGACCCGCGGCCATAAAATGACAAAAAAAAAAAAACGTTTTCGCCATCTCAAGTAGAAACTATACCCATTAAGCAAAAACTCCCTTTTACCTCCAGCTACCCCCCCTCCCGGTAACCTTTCACCTGCTTCCTATCTCTGTGAATTTTTCTGTTTTAGGTTCCTCCTCTAAGTGTGATCGTACAGTATTTGTCCTTTGGTATCTGGCTTATCTCATAACGTCATCAAGGTTCATTCACTGTGCAGCATGTGCCCAAACTTTGTTTCTTCCTTTTTTTCTTTTTTCTGGGTTCCCAGACTAGGGGTTGAATCACAGCTACAGCTGCCGGCCTCCACCACAGCCACAGCAACGCAGGATCCAAGCCACATCTGCGACCTACACTACAGCTCACGGCAACGCTGGATCCTTAACCCACTGAGCGAGGCCAGGGATCGAACCTGCAACCTCATGGTTCCTAGTCGGATTTGTTTCCACTGAGCCACGATGGGAACTCCCTTCATCGCTCCTTATGGCTGAATGGTACTCTGTTGTACATATATACCGCATTTTGTTTATCCTCTCATCTCTTGGTGGACGTTTGGGTTCTTTCTACCTTTTGGCCATTATGAATGATGCTGCTCTGAATGCTGGTGGACAGATACCTGTTCCGGACCCTCCTCTCCATTCCTCTGGATGTATGAAGGGCAGGTTGTTGTGTGACCAGCTTTTCTGACTGATGTATTAAGAACTTTTTCCACATCAGCAGATGTATTTCTGCAATGAGATTTTTAAGACGTGCCTAGTACTCCACGGTGTGATGGTGACAGTTAAGTAACGCATTCTCGATTAGTATATAGTGAGATGCCTTAAACTTTTCCACGTACATATATCCTAATATCTGTATAGTTTTTGGCTGCATGTGTGGCATATGGAAGTTCCCAGGCCAGGGATCGAATCTCAGCTGCAGCTGCAGCCTATGCCATAGCTGCTGCAGCAATGCCAGATCCTTAAAGTGCTGTGCCACAGTGCTGGGCCAGGGATTGAACCCATGCCACTGCAGAGACAATGCTGGATCCTTAACCCACTGGGCCACAGCAGGAACTCCCTTATACATATATTTTAAAAGTTAATTTTTTTTGGTCTTTTTTGCCTTATCTAGGGCCGCACCCACGGCATATGGAGGTTCCCAGGCTAGGGGTCTAATCGGAGCTGTAGCCGCCGGTCTACACCACAGCAACAGCAACGCGGGATCCAAGCCGCATCTGCCACCTACCCCACAGCTCACAGTGACACCGGATCCTTAGCCCACTGAGCAAGGCCAGGGATCGAACCCTCAACCTCATTGTTCCTAGTCGGATTCACTAACCACTGAGCTACGATGGGAACTCCTAAAAGTTAATTTTTAAATTATGTAATTTTTTGCTTTTTAAGGCCACAACTGTGGCATATGGTAGTTCCCAGGCTAGGAGTCAAACCAGAGCTGCAGCTGCCGGCCTCTGCCACAACCACAGCAATGCCATATCTGAGCTGTACCTGTGACCTACACGGCAGCCTGCAGATCCTTAATCTATTGAGTGAGGCCAGGGATCGAACCCACATTCTCGTGGATACTAGTCAGGATCTTAACCCACTGAGCCACAATGGGAACTCTTAATTAAAAGTTATGTTAAAATTGCACATGTGATATATGAATGCAAACTCTTTGTGAACATTTTAGACACTACAGATAAGACTAGAGCCTGCCTTTAACACTTTTCAGAACCCAGGCTTGCCCACATCCCACACCACCTAAGTCCTGGTACATTATACAGATTGGGGGAGTATATGCATCAACACAGAAAGCCCTACAAAATGCACGGTACTGTGCAGTGCCTTTCTATGGAGGGGCTGAGTTTTAGATTTTCATTGTCTTTTGTTGTTCCTTATATCAGCGGGGTCATACTGAAGGGATTTTTGTGCAGTTTGGTTCGTCTTCCCTTGTGCCTTTTAATCTTTTCTTATCAGGGTGAATCAGCGGTCAGGGAACCCACTGGGCAGAGGGCATGCTGAGGCTGCTCAGAAGCCCGGGGAGCCCGGGAGGTGTGCTGTCGAGGCCAGCAGCACGAGCCGGCACTCCCAGGGGGTCTCGGTCAGGCCGGCCGCCTGTGCCAGGCGCTGCCCGTGTCCTCCTGGGGCCTGAGGTGGGGCGTGGTCCCCACGGATGAAGGAAACTCCCTCAGCTCAGGCCGGCCTGGGTCTTGGATTCCTCTTGGCGGGGGAACTTCCGGAGCCGAGGACTGTGTTCATCCCGTCCTTTGTCCTTGGCGCGTAATCAGTACTGACCAGGTAAGACCCTTCTTCTGTTTGACTTACTACCTGGACAGCTTTTTATTTATTTATTTTTTTTCATGCAGTTCCAATTTATTTTTTATTTATTTATTTTTTTACTTAATGGATTTTATTTCAATTATAGGTACACATAAATCATCCCAAGTCAATTTGATAGAATTTTGTGTCCCAAACCCACAGTGCATCCCCCCATCCCCCGGATTGTCTTATTTGAAAAACCAAGGTTTTCCAAAGTCTGTGAGTCATTGTCTGTTCTGCAAAGAAGTTCATTGTTTCTTTTTAGTTTCCACATGTAAGTGGTAGCACTGGGTGTTGCTGTCTAATTGTCTGACTGGTTTCACTTCGCATGATAATTTCTAGGTCCATCCATGTTGCTATAAATGTTGGTAATTCGTTCCTTTTAATGGCTGAGTAATATTCCATTGTGTGTATGTACCACATCTTCCCTATCCACTCCTCTGTCGATGGGCATTTCGGTTGTTTCCATGACCTGGATATTGCCTGGAGTGCTGCAATGAACACTGGAGTACATGTGTCTTTTCGCGTCATGGTTTCCTCTGGACAGACGCCCAGCAGTGGGATTGCTGGATCCAATTTATGTGGTCAGCTTAAGCTCTGTCCTCACCCCCTGCATGTTCTCCACTCTGTCAGGGATGTCATTGTCCCCCAGCCTCTGGCAAAGGATCCTAAGCCCAGAGGCCCCTCACTCCCCCCGGGTCCTGCCCAGACATTCTAGTTCAGCCCTATGAGCACCCCCCCCGCCCCCGCTTTTTATTGGGCCTGGAGTCAGATCCCTCGGGAGAGGTGCGGTGGAGGTGCGTGCCTTCCCCTGTCCTTGGGACAGCCTGGAGCTGGGTGAGGGCCTGAGCCACCCAGGGACCTCATCATTGTCATGGCACCTCCCTGTGCTGTTGTGCGGTCGGGGTGCCGTGGGATTAGAAGGGGCCTTTGCACCCTGTCCGGAGGGGAGCTCCGTCCTGTGCCCTCTGTAGGGGCTGTTGCTGGGCACGCCCCACACTGGCCACCGAACCGGGTCTGCGGGTCCTCCCTAGGGAGCCTAGAGTTTTGGTCGGTCTGTGGTCTGTTTTCAGCCTCTGCTCCCAGTGGTGTGTAGGGACCTGAGCCCGCCCTCCTCCACCTCTGGGCTCCATCTCGCTCTCCCTCTCAGCACACAGGTGTCTGTTTTTTCCCAGGGGACATGTGAGCAAATTGGGGTCCAGAGAGGGCAAGTGGCCTCTCTGGGGTCACCCAGCCTGTCGCACCAGCACAAAGCTGGCTTCACCCTTTTCTTAAGCCAGCCCCAGCACTTCCGACACGTCTGCTAAGCTCCCCAGCCTGTGCTTGCTATGGCCCCAGAAAAAGAGGCCCCTGACTGGCGGTAGGTCTGCCCACCTCGGATCCCAAGATCCCAGGTGGTTGGGCAGCACCCTCTGCTGTCTGTGGCTGGCAGTGCAGGGACGCTGGACACCCAGGGCAACCCTCTGGCCTGAGACCCTTACCTTGCAACCAAGGCACATGGTCCCCCAAGGCGTCTCAGCAGGCAGCTGGGGGTCCCCGCTCCATTTTCCAGCTGTAGAGGCTGAGAGGCCATGCGACAAGCTCCCCCACATTTACACGTCTGCCTCTTTGCTTTGGACTGGTTCAGCCCTTTATGCTTTGGTTTCCCCAAGTTTCACTGCAAAGGCTCTGCTTACCTAGATGGAAGTGAGGCAGAAATGTGAAGCCCCGAAGGAGAGCGGCACAATCTACCTGTGCTGCATTCTCAGCCCGGCTCCCCCAACCGGGAAGATTCTGGCACTTCCTCTCCAGCCTGTCCCCGGAATCTGCCAGATCTCTCTCCTTTCTTCCCACCCCCTCCCCCCTCCCTCATCACCCTGCCTCCTGTGACTTCCACTGGCTGCGCATCCAGCCGACCCATGACCAAGATAATCAGATTATCATGGGTCCAGAATAATCTATTCCATATGGCTTGCCAACTCGGTGGCTCCAGGAGCTAAAGGTGTGAGGGGGGGTGGTCTCCGTTGGAAGGGGCTTCCTGGGAGCCTTGGGGGCCTGAGCCGGGCCGGTGGGGAAGAGGGGAAGTGGAGGCGAAGTTGGGAGCCTTCCCGCTGGGCCCTGTGGCGGCCCTGGGCTCCAGGCGGCTGCAGCACAAGCACAGCCTCATCTTTCCGAGACCCAGTGGGGCTTAGGCTCCCCCATGCCTTTTCTCTGGATTAGGAAGTGCTCGCTCTAGGGTGTTGCTTCTCAAAAGTGGCCAAGCCTCATAATTCTCAGGATATTTTATTTTTTTGCTTTTTAGGGTCACATCCGCGGCATATGGAGGTTCCTAGGCTAAGGGTCGAATCGGAGCTACAACTGCTGGCCTGTGCCACAGCCACAGCAATGCCAGATTTGAGCCGCATCTGCGACCTACTCCACAGCTCACGGCAACACCAGGTCCTTAACCCACTGAGCGAGGCCAGGGATCGAACCCACCTCCTCATGGATGCTAGTTGGGTTCATTAACCACCGAGCCACGACGAGAACCCTGGATTTTACTTTTCACACCCAGAATCTCCTCCAGGGATTCTGGCTCAGGCAGGTCCAGGGTCTGGGAAACCTTTTTTCTTTTTACTTCTCAACAGGTCCCAGCGACTTGTATCAAGGTTTCCTGGGGGCTTAAAGATTACGGGGCATGGCCCTCCCCCAGCAGGGCACTCCCGGGGCAGCTCTCCAGGAGGAAAGGAGCCATTGCAGTCCTCCAGAGGGGACCAGGGACCGGATGGGAGGACCGGGCATCAGCCCTGGGCCCGGACAGAGCAGAACAGATTCCCAGCTCTGCCGCTACTAGCCACGCGACACAGGACCACCTCTCTGGGCTTCTGTTCGTTTCCACATCCACAAAGTGAGGTGGTGACACTGACATCACAGTGTAGTCGTGAGCTGTGACTCAGTCAAGCCCCAGTACAGTGTCAGGCTCCACGTGACAGCGGGAACACGCGGGTGGGCTCTGCCCAAAGCCATAGTCATTTGGGATCCAGTCATTTGGGATCCAGTCCTGCAGTGTGACTGGATCCTTGCACAGCTGGTGCAGGAGGTATTACAGTGCAGAAGCGGAGGCCAGGGCCAAACCGCGGAGTGAGTTACCCAAGTGACACAGGCAGTACATGGCCCAGCGGGGACTCTACTCTGAGCCACCCTGGCCACACCCCAGGGGGTTGCCCCAGGCTGTCTAAGGGTGGGGGCTTGGTGAATAAAACCGCTGTCCTGAAAGAGCTCGCCTTGCGGGCTGGTGCCGGGGTGTGGCGGGGAGATCCCTGGCCCGTAGGGGACACCCAAATTAGGAGCTTCCCAGGCGGTGTGCCTGCTCATGCTAAACAGGCTGGCTAGCACAGAGCGCTTCCTTCTCCTGGGGCCTCTGGCTCCGGCGGGGAAGGGGATTAGGGGCTGCAAGGGGAAAGCCGACACTGCCCCTTTGATTAGCACTCCCATGTTAGAGGGACTGGCCGGAAAATAAGGGCACCGAGGCTGGGAAGTGGGAGGGGGCAGCGCCCAGGACCCAGTCTTGGGCCAGTTCCTAGTGGGGCAGGCTGAGACCCAGGCCCCGGCCCCAAGAGAGCGCTGCCTCGTCCTGCCTGCCCCCCACCCTGGCCAAGGACCCCGCCTGAACTCTCACCTCCGCTCGGTGGGGCTGCCCCGAGGCCTCATTTCCCAGCCTGACACGTCAGCAAGGCTCGGGCCAGGGGAGCAGGAGCCACCGGCTTCGGCACTTGTCAAAACACAGGCCCCCAAAGTGTGAAGTCCTTGCCCCACAGGAGGGCGTGTGGGCCCTGCCTCCCGGAGAACTCATTAACTGGGGCAGCTCCCTAACGAACCCACCGGAGAGGCTGGCGATAAGATCAAAGGTGAGAGGGGCCTGGGGAAGAGGCAAGAGGGAGCCTGGCTGACGGGCGGGGGCAGAGCCCAGCTCCACGTTGTGGGTTCTCTCCTCTGCCCCCACTTGGCTTTATCAGGCCCGCTCACCATCACCCCTGCACACGCTGGGCCCCGAGACTCCGGAGGCAACGAGACTCCCACGTGGCCCCCCGTTTGCTGCCAAGGCAGCCCCTGGGGGCTGAGGACCCAAAGATGGGAGCAGGGGGAACCTCCCATCCACTTTGCCTCTCTCATGCCAGGTTTGGGCGTTGTCTCCACAGGCAGCCCTGCGTCTTTTTAACCCTAAGAGCCTTAATGCCAGAGAGCCTCCTGTCACGTGCCACTCATGACATCCCTCTCAGGCTCCAGGACACTCCGAGTCACCCATGTAAGTGAGCAGTGCATGTTAACTGTTGGATCCCAGATCCGAGAATCCTCAGGGGCCAGAGCTGTGCTTTTTAAGATAAACAGTCTGCCACCTCCATATGGCCCCTTGTTCAAAGAACGTTGTGTGGTTTTGTGTTTAATAAAATAAAAATTCTCTTCAGAGCATAGTTGCCAACAAAGCCACTGACGGCACTTTCCTCTGGACCGGGAATTGGAGGGCTCAGAGGTGGACTAATAGAGATTTGTGGTACCTCCGTAGTTGTTCATCGTTTGAGTTTTTAGCCACCTGCGTATATGATAACTTCAAATAGAGACATGACAGTAAAACAAAAGGTGGCTGATGGCCTGGGGGGTTTGGTCATTCTGAGTTTTCTCAATTAATTAGCTGCACAGTAGAAATCGGAATCACTCGTGAGAACCAGAAGGATATTTTTTTCTGACATTCAGAGTTTGGCCACAGAGTGAGACCCCCAACCCACCTGCCCGCCTAGCTTTTACTTTGCACCCCTCCTGCCTGGGTGCACGACCAGTTGCCCCTCTTTGTTAGCTGTAGTCCGGTGGGATCAAAGGGGGCTTCACTGGGCTCCAATGCCAGGTTCTTGGCTTGGATCTGCAACCCCAGGAAGGCTTCCATCGGCCAGGGCCCAGAAGGGGCAGACAGTGCTGACAGCTGTAGGCCAAGGAGCGTCCTCCCAGACCAGCTTCTCCTCAGGCATAGCCAGATCCTGTGGCGTGTGCCCGTGGCGTGCGCTCCTCTCCTTCTCCCCAAGGGTGAGCTGGCACTGCCCCTGCTGGGTGTGACCATGGGCACAAGCATCTGGGGCCACTGGCAGGGGATATAGGTGTTAGAGGAGGCCAAGGGCAGTAGAAGGAAAAGGGAAAGGGGAGGGGGTCGTGGTGAACAGAGATGCCCAGGGAGACAAGACCAAGGCACTTGGCTTTCTTTGCCACAAACCAGCTCACCCGTCAGTCTCACAGAACCGGAAACCACAGGGGGGATGCAAACCCTAGACCCCAGCACTGAAGACAAACCCTTGATACCACTTCTTTTGAAGACATGATACCAGACACCATGCACTTGACAATCTAGCCGGAGAGCGGACAGCTATGCATGAAGTAGCTACTGTGACAAGGCACAGACTCAGACCCCCCAAGGAGTCAGGCAGGCACTGTGGACTTTCTGAGATTTCCCACGTGGACAGTCATGTCTGCAAACTCTCCATTCCTTCCTCCCCCATCTGTAATGCCTCTTCTTTCCTCAGGGCACAAGCTGGACTCCTGGCAAGCCCGCCCCCACAGCACTGATGAGGTGTGGTTAGGAGCACACGTCCTCACCTTGTTCTCAGTATTAGGGAGAAATCTTTCAGTTTTATTTAGTATGACGTTAGTTGTGAGTTGTTTGGTTTTGTTCTTAGACACAGGTGTATATAAGTTGCTTATTTTATGGTCTTTTTTGTCCTTTTAGGGCCACACTTGTGGCACATGGAGGTTCCCAGGCTAGGGGTCCAATTGGAGCTGAAGCCACCGGCCTACACCACAGCCACAGCAACGCGGGATCTGAGCCGTGTCTGCGATCTACACCACAGCTCACAGCAGTGCCAGATCCTTAACCCACTGAGCAAGGCCAGGGATCGAACCCGTGTCCTCAGGTTCGCGAACCGCTGAGCCCCAATGGGAACTCCCAGCCATAGGTTCTTTGTAGATGCCTTTCATGGACTGAGAAAGTTCTCCTCTAGCCTGAGTTCACTGAAAATTTTTATCGTGACGGGGTGCTGAATTTTGTTAAATGCCTTTTTCTGCGTGGTTTTCACTCACACTTCATTGGCCAAGCCCATTATACCTGCCCCAAAGTGGCCGAATACCAACTAGTGGCCAGTGGTAGCAGCTGTGGCACCAGGCTAAGCTCTTGACCCTGCCAGGCTGAAGGTGTCCTGGAGGACAGCACAATTCCCTCCCCAGGGCTCAGATGGTCCAGCAATCCGGCCAGATTCTGCCAGCTTGTTGGATCTGCCAGGGGTAACTTCCTCACAGAGTCCCACTCACCACCACATCTGGGGCCAGGGCGCCACAGGGGGCCTCTGGCAGAAATCAGGGCCCCACTTCCAGTCCCCACCCAAGTCCACGGACCTGGCTGCAGTATGCCCTGAGGCCCTCATTATACAAACTGGAAACGAAGATTCAAGAAAAGCGAAGAATTTGCCTAAGGTCCCCTCAGGTAGAGGTGGCTCCAAACCTAGGTACCGGACTTCCAGGTCCCTGACCTCGCTCCCTTTAGCCGCCTGAGCTGGCCCAACACTCGTACAGCGCCGGCCACTGGTGCGGGTGGGAGGCCCGAGTGCCTGGGTCAGGTGCCCGTGCGAGGGCCCAGGTGGGGCCAACCTGGCGCAGCGAATGGGCTCCGCACCTCCGCGCCTCGGTTCAAAGGGTCAAGCCCCGCCCCCGCCAGGCCCCGCGCCCGCTTTGAAGTGCTGATGCGGCCTGGAAGGGGCCACTTCACACCTCGGGGGTCGGGATAAAGCGGTCGCCGGCCGCCCGGTCCCCAGACACGCCGCCGCCGCCATGGCCCAGTCCCTGTGCCCGCCGCTCTCGGAGTCCTGGGTCCTCCCCGCGGGCTGGGGCCCAGCTCGGCCGCCGCCGACCTCCGACGGGGACTGCGGTTGCTCCCCCGCCTCGTCCCCGGACTCCTGGGGCAGCGCCCCGGCCGGCAGTCCCGTGCCCGGCCCCGGGAGGCCCGTAGCCCGCGCGGCCCTCGGCGCCCAGACTGCGGGACGGCGCGGCGCGCGCAGCGGTCGCCTGGGCGGCGGGCAGCGGCAGAGCGCCAGCGAGCGCGAGAAGCTGCGCATGCGCACGCTCGCCCGCGCGCTGCACCAGCTGCGCCGCTTTCTGCCGCCGTCCGTGGCGCCCGCCGGCCAGAGCCTGACCAAGATCGAGACCCTGCGCCTGGCCATCCGCTACATCGGCCACCTGTCGGCCGTGCTGGGCCTCAGCGAGGAGAGCCTGCAGCGCGAGCGCGAGCGCCGGCGACGCGGCGGCGACGCGGCGCTGCCCCGGAGCTGCCCGCTGTGCCCCGACGGCGGCCTCGCGCAGGCGCAGGCGCAGACGCAGGCAGGCGGGCTGGACCCGGGCTCAGCCGCCAGCGCCCCGACGGCCTGGGGGTCCCCGCCTGCCTGCCCTGGAGCCCTCGCGGAGCGCCACCCGCCGCGGCTCTACGACGAAGCGGCGTGCCCGGAAGGGCAGGCGATGGAGCCAGACCCCTCCTCTCCGGTGAGTACCTCCTTCCCCGCGCGGAATTCCTCCCGGCTCGGCGCCGTCGTGGGTGGCGCCACCTATCGTCTTGCGCTCCCGGCGCGCTCTGCGGGGACCGGCCCCTGTGCGGTTGCCCCACCAGCAGCCTAGAGAGCTCGAGCGGCGGGAGGAGGGAGAGGACACGCAGGTGACAGGGCCCCTCTCCCTGCCAGAGGTGCCCCAGGATTGTGCGCTCTCCAGCGGCCAAAGCTGAGAGCCCTGCTGTTCCCTCTCTCTCCGCAGCTCCTTCCCGGCGATGTACTGGCCCTGCTGGAGACCTGGATGCCCCTCTCGCCACTGGAGTGGCCGCCGGCCTGAGCAGCCGACGTGACGGCGGAATATTGGCCTCGTGTTCCGTGGGCACCGACTCCTTTTTGGTCTCCTAACCTTCGAAGCGGTCCCTCTCCAGACTCCCTTTCCTGGAAGAGGGCAAGGGCATTGCTGCAAGTGAGGGCCAGCCCCCACCTAGGACGGACTCCCGCACTCCTCCCAGAATGGAGGGACCCAGAGAGTATACACTCTGAGGCAAGCAGGAGGCTCTGCCTAGAATGTATTTATTTATTTGTGAATAAACTTTGTGCTGGTGTCAGTTGGCAACTTCCTCTTCCTGCACAGGGACACAGAGCTCCCTTCACTTTCTCCAGAGAACACAGGAGAGTCTGTTGCAACCTTCAGCCCCAAAGCACACAGTCAGACCCTTCGTTCTCGTCCCGCCCAGGCTTAGCACCTCCCTTTCCCGATGGGTCAGCTTAAAGGGGGCGGGGCTTCAAGTGAGAAAGAGGCAGCCTGGAATCTGTCCATCTTTTCTTTGAACCTGGTGAGGAGCTGGATAAAACCAAGTATCTGTAAAAAATACATTTCCATTATCGCGTGCTTACTGTGCACCAGGTCCTTTACACGTGTTTTTTCTTAAATACCCGAGTAATCATTTTACAGAAGGATAAATCAAGGATCCGCACTCCAGTCTGGATGTGACTTCAGAATGCAAGCTCTCGGGAGTTCCCGTCGTGGCTCAGTGGTTAACGAATCCGACTAGGAACCATGAGGTTGTGGGTTTGATCCCTGGCCTTGCTCAGTGGGTTAAGGATCCGGCGTTGCCGTGAGCTGTGGTGTAGGTCGCAGACGCGGCTCGGATCCTGCGTTGCTGTGGCTGCGGCGTAGGCCAGTGGCTACAGCTCCTGTTAGACCCCTAGCCTGGGAACCTCCACATGCCGCGGGTGCGGCCCTAAAATGACAAAGGCCAAAAAAAAAAAAAAATACAAGCTCTCAGCTCTGGTAGCGCTTTGCAAGCTCCATTCATTCTGGGGCCTGAGGGGACACCAGCTCCAAGGGTGCACTGCATGTGTCCCAAGTCCTTATTCCCTTTGTGCTGGAACATCCTGGACCCTGGGATTTTCCCATCTACCTTCACTCTGGTTTCTCTCCCATGTTGTTTAGAGACATGGAATGATATCAGCGCATCAGTCCTGGGTTCATTCTAACCCTGACCTCTCAGAGGTCTAGGGTGAGATGAGAGGTCCAACCGGTTGTGTCCAGATCCATGCAGCTGACCTGGAACCAGGCCAAGCTGCCACACTCCTGTCTGCGTGGGCTTGGATTCAGGTTAGGGAAGCAGGGGTGAAGCTCAGAGCCTTGAGCCCAGAAGGAGCCTGGCCTAGGCAGAGGTGCTGGTGAGCAGTTAAGGCTGGGGGGGGCGGTGGGGTGAAGGGGTGTGGCCTTTCTGCCCAAGGGTCCCCTCAGCCATCTGTGAATACTGGGTTCGTCCCCTCTGACCCTCTCAAGCATCTTTAAAATACTCAACTTAGTCAATTTTATAAGGGCTTGAGATATAATTCACCTACCATAAAACTCCCCTTTTTGGAGCGCATAATTCAGTGGTTTTAGTAGGTTCGTACAGTCTTGTAAACATCACCACTACTTCTGGAACACTTCATCACCCCCCAAAAGAAACCCTGTAACCCTGAGCAGTGACACCTTATTTCGTTTCCCTGCCACAGCCTGCACTTCTGCTTTCTATCTCTGTAGATTTGCCTCTTCTGGACGACTTGTAGGAATGAAATCATGTGAGGTCT
Organism: Catagonus wagneri; assembly: GCA_004024745.2. Classification (NCBI taxonomy): domain Eukaryota; kingdom Metazoa; phylum Chordata; class Mammalia; order Artiodactyla; family Tayassuidae; genus Catagonus; species Catagonus wagneri. Next base: position 460,966 of record PVHT021183629.1, on the reverse strand, counting down.
TTTGTGTCTGGCTTGTTTCATACATCATTTCTTTCTTTCTTTCTTTCTTTCTTTTTGGTCTTTTGACATTTTAGGGCCGCACCCGCGGCATATGGAGGTTCCCAGGCTAGGGGTCTTATCATAGCTGTAGCCGCCGGCCTTCGCCACAGCCACAGCAACGTGGGATCTGAGCCGCGTCTGCAACCTACACCACAGCTCACGGCAACACCGGATCCTCAACCCACTGAGCGAAGAGGCCAGGGATCGAACCCACAACCTCATGGTTCCTAGTCGGATTCCTTAACCACTGAGCCACAAGCTGGGAACTCCCATCATTTCTTTTTATTGCCCGATAATATTCCCTTGTATGGACGCTCCCCAGTTTATTTATCCATTGATATGGATCGCTTTGTTTTGAAACCGCGTCGGAGATGATTTCCAGTGCTCCGGCTCAGGCCACGAGGGGCGGTAAATTCCGAGTGGGATGGAGGTGGGGGTGGGGGTGTCACCGTCACCGTGTGCGATTCCAGCGTCCAGGCGCCCCCTGGGCGGCATTTGGCTGCAGAGGCCCGGCCGCGGGGCGGGGCCTCACACCTTTGCGGGCCCGCCCTCTTTCCCGCACCTCCACCCCCAACGCGCTCCGCCCTCCCAGAGCCTTAAGGGCCAGAGCGGGAAGTCTTTTCCAGGACCCTGCCCAGTTTAGAAAAATCTATTTGCATGGCAAAGGCCCCGTGGTTCAGGACAGGGTATTAAAGTTATTAGCAAGTCTTTTCACAGATAAGTGGGGCTCATCGGCCAGTCCCCTCACCTGCGGAGAGCCGCGCCTGCCTCGCCGAGCCCGGGAGCGGCCCCACTGTTTATTAGCACCTGGGTGTGAATTTTCATTAACACGTTCCGGTTAATCAGCGAGAGGCCTGGAGATGGGGCCGGGGGCGCCTCCTGCCGCTCCCGCGCCTCCTCCCTCTTCCTGGGCCGGCCCCCCTCGCACCCACCGGAGGAGGACCGTGAGCAGCGTCCAGGTAGGTGAGCCCCCGCCAGCGGGGCCCCCTCGGTTCCCGGGTTTCCTGGGAGGTAGCCCCCGGGGAGTTGGGCCATCTCCACGATGTGAAGCAGGACAGAGGCTAACCCACCCGCGCGGATATTCGGGGGGCGGCGCCAGGGTGTGGGGACCCGGCTGTGACTCGAGAGCCCGCGGATGCACTGCCTTGGTGGCAGCCGAACGGGGCAGAGGGTGTTGGGCGGCGCCTCGGCTCCCCAGGGCCGCGCCGGGCGCTCTGGGCGCAGCACTGCCGGCGGTGGCGGCGGGAGGGCGTGGGTTTTGCTCCCGGCGTCGGCCGGCCTGCGGGTCCCGCCCGCGCTCTGGTCGCCGCGGCTCTGCGGTGTCGCCCCCCTTCCCCGAGGAGCTGGCCTGGCCGCCCTGCGGGTCAGAACCCACGTGGTGGAGAAATGGACGCGTTTGGAGCGGCCCGATGGACCAAGACTAAGACTGTCTTTAGGGCTTTAAGTTCATCAACTGATTTCAAGTCGTTTCAGCCTCAGAGGCGCAGGTGAGGCGGGCAGGTGGTGCTTACCCCTATTTGCCGGTCATGACAAGCGAGCACGGAAAAGGGTCAAGGAATTTTTCACAAAGCTAAGGCTTTGTGGGGTGGGGTAAACGGCGGATGGTCTCTGGCAAATCTGGTCTTTGTCATAGCCTGGCGGGCAAGTGTGCACATGTCCGGGGTGTGAAATAAAGCTGGCAGGAGTTCCCTTCGTGGTTCAGCGGAAACGAATCTGACTAGTATCCATGAGCATGCAGGTTCGATCCCTCGCCTTGCTCAGTAGGTCAAGGATCCAGCGTTGCCGTGAACTGTGGTGTAGGCTGCGGATGTGGCTGGGATGTGGCGTTGCTGTGGCTGTGGTGTAGGCTGGCGTCTGTAGCTCCAATTCGACCCCTAGCCTGGGAACCTCCATATGCCGCGGGTGTGGCCCTGAGAAGACACACACACACACACCTGGGAACCTCCATATGCCGCGGGTGTGGCCCTGAGAAGACACACACACACACACACACACACACACACACACACACACACACACAATGAAAGAAAGCTCGCAAGGCACAGGGATCATAAAACAAACCTAGGGATGGAGGAAAGGGGCCGTGGTCATGCATAGTGTGTATGGGCTGATGGCAGACGGCCCGTGATCGGGACTGGAGAGCTGGGCTCAGCCTTGGGTGGATGGCGGGGCACCCGGAGGGGGGCATGGTTGCTAAATGCTCAGGTCAGTCCGAGAGGCACATGAACACCCCAGGTTGTGTTCAAACGAGACTTCACGGTGAAGCCCCGAGCCCGCTGTGTCCACCTCTCCCTTCCCGCGTCCCTCAGCTGCACAATCCTGAGGCGAGTGCCTCCTACACTTTGCACCCCCGGCACTTCCTTCTCTGTCCCTGGTCCCAGCTTCCCTAGTCCCAGCGCTCCCCTGAGAAGACCCAGGGTTCTTGGTGCTTCCCGGGTGGGGCAAGTGTCTCTTTGGGGACCACCGGGCCCAGGGGTAGAGCCCTGGGTCCCAGGCCTCTTTGTCCATCTTCTGGCACTTTCCCCCATCTTCTGGCACTTTCCCAGCCCTGATTCCTTCTCCTTCATCCCTCTTGTACGACCTGGCATAGAAGGCTCCCTGACTGTCCCAACTCCCCCACCTCCAAACACTGGGCAGAGCTGGCCTGGTGTTGGCAGCACATGGCCTCGGAACAGTGGACAGGGCACCTCCACTGCCTTGGCCTGCTTGGCGGCGCCCTTGTGGTCTGTCATTTTTCTTTTCTCCAGGCAGCTCTCCCTTCCTTGGTTTGTGTGGCCATGACTGCCAGGTGCCTCCAGGGATGGGCGCATTCAGAACCCTGCAGTCACCATGGTGAGTGGTTCAGCCATGTGACCACGTGCAGGCCAGGGAGGAGCGGGCTCAGGACTTTGCCGGAGCCGTGGAGAAAGGGACACTCGCTATGGGTGTTGCTGGTAGTCGTGTTGCTGCCCAAGCAGGGGGCCTACCTGAAAAGGGAATCAAAATTGAGAGGTGGGAGTTCCCCTTGTGGCTCAGCGGTAACGAATCCAACTAGTACCCAGGAGGATGCAGGTTCGATCCTTGGCCTCACTCTGGGTTAAGGATCTGGCATTGTCATGAGCTGTGGTGTAGGTCGCAGACGCGGCTTGGATCCCGTGTTATTGTGGCTGTGGCACAGGCTGGCAGCTGCAGCTCTGATTTAACCCCTAGCCTGGGAACCTCCATATGCTGTGGGTGTGGGGGTCTGGCCCTATGGAAAGCATTACACCTGGACTCGCACGTTGCTCGAGCCAACCAATTCCTCTTGTTGCTAAAGTAAGAGCTGGGTTTCTGACACTGTTGAAAAAGTCCATCGGGGAGTTCCCATTGTGGCGCAGTGGAAACAAATCCAGCTAGTAACCCACGAGGTTGTGGGTTCCATCCCTGGCCTTGCCCAGGGGGTGAAGGATCCAGCATTGCCGTGAGCTGTGGTGTGAGTGGCAGACGCTGCTCGGATCCTGTGGCCGTGATGTAGGCTGGCAGCTGTAGCTCCAGTTCAATAGCCTGGGAACTTCCATATGCCATGGGTGCAGCCCGAAAAAGAAAAAAAAAAGGAAAAAGTCCATTAGGATTTGATACAGGCTGTTCTGAGCTATGTGACCTGAGCCTCAATTTCCCTCTCTGTGAAGAGGGAATAATGATAGCGTCTACATTTCACAAGGTTAAGGCTTACACGTAAAATATACAAACCACGGAAGGTGCCCCGTATATGTGAGTTCCCCATTACACTTAGGCAGCGCGTGCAAGGCCAAGACCATCATCCTAAATCTTCTTTCCTCATCTCAGAGAGAACGGCCGCCATGCCTCCCGTGCAGAGGAGAGGGGGTTGCTGCAAAAAGTTATTTTCGCTGCTGTGTTTTCATTCCCTTGGTGTGGAGGGCGAGGGGCCATGTCTCAGGTGGGGCGCCCCTTCATGCAGGGGCCATTCAGCTAGTCCGTATCGGTGCCATGACTGAGGCGTCATGCCACAAGGGGCATGTGGGACCCGGGGGGGAGGCGGGACCCAGCTGTGGTCACAGTCACTGCTGGCCTTTGGTGAGCAGTTTATCCCGGGAGAGGTTGGGATGTGCTAGCCACCTGCAGTTCTCAAATTCACCACACGGTGTCCTCAGAGAGGCAGGCATAGCCTCCACCAGTCCCCCCCCACCCTCCGCCCCAAGGGCAGTTTCTCCAAAAGAAAAAGACACCTCTCCGCTCCCCCTCCTGTGCCTTCAAGCCCCCCAGCCTCCTCTAGGGTTCCCAGGCCATCAGGCAAGAGGCAGTAGTGGCACAGTTCTTGCCTGCCTCCTCACTGGCCCCTCCTCTGCCTCTCATACCTGTGTGACCTCAGGCAGTCACTCAGCTACTCTGAGCCTCAGCCTTTCCAAAGTGTTTCCATAAAAGTTATGAGACCGCAGGAGTTCCTGTTGTGGCTCGGCGGTAACGAACCTGACTAGTAACCATGAGGACGCGGGTTCGATCCTTGGCATTGCCCAGTAGGTTAAGGATCCAGCCTTGCCACAAGCCGTGGTGTAGGTCTCAGGTGCAGCTTGGATCCTCGTTGCTGTGGCTGTGATGTAGGCCGGCAGCTGCAGTTCTGATTCAACCCCTGACCTGGGAACCTTCATATGCCGCGGGTGTGGCCCTTAAAAAAAAAAAGTTATGGGCCAGCAAGGAAAGGGAAAAGAAGTGGGTGGAGAGACACGGGGGCCACACAGCAGCTGGGGTGGACTGGGCGTCTTGCTCGTTGGAGCAAAGTGGCTCCTGGGTCTATGAGGTGAGTGGCCCTCACAAGGCCTGGGACTCCGGCTGATGTCGCTGCTGGGTGTCTGGACTGGGTGGGAAGGAAGGGTCATTACGGCAACTTGGAGTCTGGAAACACTGTCACTGTTTATTTCGGTGATAACGTCTACCCGCCCGAGGGCTCTGACAAGCAGCGTAGTGGCCGAAGGCACCCCAAATTGTGCCTCTCCCCTTGCAGGCTCTGCAGGTGTCGGACCGCAAGTCCAGGCCCTTCGGCCTCCAGAGCTGCAGCCCTTGGTGACCTCAGGGCGTCCCGGGGCCAGGACCTGCCTGCTGCCAACCTTTTCGGGGGGAGCGGCCCAGTCACTTCTTGGGGTTCTCTTTTTGGAGAAGCAAGGAGTACCTCTGAAGCCGGGTGCAGTGCTCCCGCTCTTTCGCCTTGTCACTCGCCAGCTTCTGAAACCTGTGGGCCACGCAGTCAGAGCTAAGAGGAACCTGCTTTGTGCCGCGTGCGTCCCCCGCTCCCAGTTCCTAGGTCCCCAGGGCAGACCCGACCCCCCTGGGCTGATACGAGAAACTCTCCAAATGATGTTTCTGCTTCCTATCTGTGTTCTCGGGGCTCAGCCTGGTGCACGGAACACACTGGAAACAGCTTTCCCGAAGGAACAATAGGCCTAGCGTTCTGAACTAGGAACTTTACAGCGGCGACAGGAGGCATGGTGAATTTACAAACTGAAAGTATATCTGGGAGTTCCCATCGTGGTGCAGCGGTTAACGAATCCGACTAGGAACCATGAGGTTGCGGGTTCGATCCCTGGCCTCGCTCAGTGGGTTGAGGATCCGGCGTTGCTGTGAGCTGTGGCGTAGGATGGCAGCAACAGTTCTGATTAGACCTCTAGCCTGGGAAACTTCATATGCCGTGGGTATGGCCCTAAAAAGCGCCCTCCCCCCAAAAAAAAGCTTAGAGCAAATGGGAGGAGGGACACTTTTGGGGGGAAAAACAACCGCTGCATCTGTGGCTTTGTTTGGTGGCTCTGAGACAGCCACAGGGAGATGTGTTTGGTACTCAATGCAGTAAAATATTTTTTTTAACTTAAAAAAGTCATCTATGCTTTGCTTTAAAAAAAAAAATCAAGGGATACAAGTGGGTATACAGTTAGTTACAAATAAACTTTCCCATCTTAGATCCTTATTTTCTGTTCCTAAAGCAGCTATAATGAACAGCTCCTTGTAAATCCTCGAAGACTGTTGACGCACACACAAGCATAGACTCGCATCTAGCCTTTCTCTTTTTAAACGTAAGTGGCGCGTGCGACACACAGCTGTGCCCTTGGTCTTTTCACTGAGGACACAACCTAACGGTTGCTTCTGAGCCGCACTCAGATCTGCCTCCTTCTCTTTCCCCCTTGATGGCACTTGGGGTGTCTGGTCCCACGTGCAGCGTCTCCGCCTGTGTGTGGGCGCAGGTGGGCGGGTGGAGGATGAGCGGGTTAGAGGCTTTGGCCTTGGGCCAGCGCGGCTTGTGAGCAAACCCGGCTCCTTTGCATATAAACTGGTGACCTTGGATGGACGGGCGATTTGACCTCTGTCAGCCACAGCTTCACCGCCGTACATGAGGATGATGACAATCACAGAAGCCAGATAGGCCTGCAAAGCACTCGGCACAGCGCCTGGCGTACAGCAGGTGCTCGGTAAAGGTTAATTGCAATAATTGCTGCTGCTGGGTGGAAGTGAGGCATTCTCTTGTTGTCAGTGCAGCCGTTTGGTTTTGCTGCTCTGGCACAGGTTCGATCCCTGGCCCTGGAACTTCTGCATGTTGCGGGCGTGGCCAAAAAAAAAAAAAAAAAGGTGGAAGTGAAATTGTTGAGGGGAGGGGTCAGTATTATGCGGATTCATGAGCGACCATCCAGGAGGCAGCCGAACCAATGTGTATAACAAAAAGCTGCTGACCTCCTTATTTCCAAATTAAAATAGTTTTTTTTTTGTTTGTTTGGTTGCTTTTTAGGGCCACACCAGTGGCATATGGAGGTTCCCAGGCTAGGGGTCCAATCAGAGCTGCAGCTGCCGGCCTACACCACAGCCACAGCCACGCAAGATCCAAGCCGCGTCTGCGACCTACACCACAGCTCACGGCAATACCGGATCCTTAATCCACTGAGCGAGGCCAGGGATCGAACCAGCGTCCTCATGGATGCTAGTCAGATTCTTTCCCACTGAGCCAGAACAGGAACTCCTATCCATTCATCTATTGACAGACATTTAGGTTGTTTTTTTCCACAGTTTGGCTGTTGAGAATAATGTTGCAATGAATATGAGATACTGATTAAATTTCCTTGGATATAGTCTCAGAGATGGGATTGCTGGATCACATGGTAGTTCTATCTTTTTTTTTTTTTATGGCCACACCCACACCAGGGATCAAATCTGAGCTACAGCTGTGACCTATGCCATCGTTTGGGTAGCTTTTCATATCTGTTGGCCTTTTGTATGCCTTCTTTTGAGAAATGTCTTTTCAGAGCCTTTGCTGACTTTTTTTTTGATTCACTGTGCTTATTTATTTATTCATTTAGTCTTTTTAGGGCCAAACCTGAGGCATAGCGAAGTTCCCAGGCTAGGGGTCTAACAGGAGCTGTAGCCGCCGGCCTACACCACAGCCACAGCAACGCGGGATCCAAGCCGCGTCTGCAACCTACACCACAGCTCACGGCAACGCCAGATCCTTAACCCACTGAGCAAGGCCAGGGATTGAACCCGCAACTTCATGGTTCCCAGTCAGATTCGTTAACCACTGAGCCATGACGGGAACTCTGCAGGGCTCCTCTTTCTCCGAATCAGGAGGCAGGCAGGGATTGGGGGTGAGGGGTGGCCTGGGGACCCGGGTGAGGGGGCAGCCAAGGGACCGGTGTGCTCCAGGAGGCGGGGGGCAAGGTCATTGCCGACAGCCAGGGCAGAGGTGGGCGGAGCAGGTGGCAGTGCGGTGGGGCGCCCTCAGGCAGTCAGTGCTTGGGACCCGGAGCGCCGAGTGCCAGGGAGGGTGCGCTGACCGTCAGCAGCCCCCTGGGGAGAACCCCTCCTCGGAGGCGCAGGTACCCTCCCGCCACCATCAGCCAAGCAAGGCCCTCCCTTCCCGCGGCGGCGCCGCAGACAGGACCACAGGACCGTCGCTGATTACTCTGAAGCACGGTGTGAGCGCGCCTGAGAGGAGAGGGAACATCTGCAAGGCCTCGTGCAAAGCCTTTGAATCCCAATAGTCTGACTGCCTGCACATCTGGGGTCTCTGAGTCTAAAAGTAATTTTCCAGGAGTTCGGCCCTTTGCTTCTCAAGAAGGGCAAAGGGACGCGGGTGGGCAAGGCCCACAGCTTCCCTCCCAGGGAGACTGAAAAAGGGGTCATAATACTGTTCCCCCCCCTTCGCCCTGGAGGGAAAGAAAGGCCATCAGGGGGGCCTGCCCACCCCTTCGCCAAGGGGGCATGTGCCCTGTGGACCTGGGGCCGCTGGGTCAGCCCAGAAGCCCACCTTCTGGCGGAAAGATGGGGGGATCAAGCCTAGAGCCTGTCTGGGAGTTCCCTTCATGGCTCAGTGGTTAACGAATCCGACTAGGAACCATGAGGTTGCGGGTTCGGTCCCTGGCCTTGCTCAGTGGGTTAAGGATCCGGCGTTGCCGTGAGCTGTGGTGTAGGTTGCAGACGCGGCTCGGATCCCACGTTGCTGTGGCTGTGATGTGGGCCAGCGGCTACAGCTCCTGTTAGACCCCTAGCCTGGGAACCTCCATATGCCGCGGGCGCGGCTCTAGATAAAAGGCAAAAAGACAAAAAAAAAAAGAAAAAAGCCTAGAGCCTGTCTGGCCGTGTATTGCACAGAGAACAAACAAACAAGGGGCAGAGACCCTGCCTGTCTGCCTCCTGGGAAGCTGAAATTTCCGTCTTAAGATCGAACAGTCTGACCCAGCAGAGGCGGCGGCCACCACGGCAGCGGGTGGAGCCAGACGGAAACGGGGTCCGGCAGCCTGGGCTGGACGGGAGCCGAGGCCGGGCCTGCGGGAAGGGGTGAGGGGGCACCCTGGGCGCTTACTGCCTCCTTTCAAATCCCTGAAGACAGGCTCTGTTTCACGCTGGCTGTTTATGGTCCCAAGTGGAGGTTTTGTCAAAACAGTTTGGACAGACTATTGCGAGTTCGAATCTATTGCCACATAAGTCTGTTGCCTTAAAGTTTCACCTAGTTTGGGGGCCAATGGCAACTGTTTCTTATACATAGAGTAAATAGGAAAAAAAAATCATATGTGATAAACAGAGTAAAATGTTAACGGCGGAATCTAGATTGCGGGTTCATGGACATTTTTTTTAAAGCTTCTGCATATTTAATATCAGAAAATATTGGGGGGATGGTAACGCTTTGGGAAAGCCCCAGACAGCACACCTCAGAGCAAGTAGAACAGGCAAAGTCTTTTTGAAAATCAGTGTTTCCCGGAGTTTCTGCTGTGGCTCAGTGGGTTAAGAACCCAACTAGTATCCATGAGGACGTGGGTTCGATCCCTGGCCCTGTTCGGTAGGTTAAGATCTGGCGTTGCCGTGAGCTGTGGTGTACGCTGGCAGCTGTAGCTCCAATTGGATCCCTAGCCTGGGAACTTCCGTGTGCCTCGGGTGTGGCCTAAAAAAAGAAAGAAAAATAAATAAATAAAAATAAAATCAGCGTTCCCTAATTTAGTGCTGGGACCCAGTTCAGAAAACGGATGGCCACGACGCATACATGAATACTGCGATCAGACCCAAGTCAATGTCCCTTCAAGCCGGGGCCCACGGTGTAACCACTCCTGGCTCCTGCTGGGAGCTTTTCTAGCTTTTCTATTCCCTGGGCTCCCCCTGCTCGGTCGGCCCCAGGCCTGGCCCCCGGTCCCTGTGCCCCGCCTGGCCAGCCCTGCTGACAAGGGCCCTCTGCGCTGCAGAAGGTTCCCTGAGACACAGTCGCTTCGCCCCACCCGACCTCTGTGGGGAGAGGGGAAGCTTCCCCGGGTGGGGCTGGAACTTGGGGCCTGGGAGCCAAGCCGTGCTGACAGGGAAGGGGCCGGTGGAAGGGGATGGGCCTCCGGGGCTCCAGAGGGCAGAAGGGGTTGTTGCCCCCTGTGAGAGCAGATGCAGCCACGGGGGCCAGGGGACTAGATGACAGCCGCCCTTTCCCTGGAAATTACACGGGTGTTAAAAACTGTATCGACAAGGGAGTCTTTCTTAAAGAGCCATCGTTATATACTGGAGTGACATAAAACCAGATTGCAGGAGTTGCTGTCGTGGCTCAGCGGAAACGAATCTGACTAGTATCCGTGAGGACGCAGGTTCGATCCCCGGCCTCGCTCAGTGGGTTAAGGATCCGGAGTTGCCGTGAGCTGTGGTGTAGGTCGCAGACGCGGCTTGGATCCCGCGTGGCTGTGGCTGTGGTGCAGGCTGGCAGGCGTAGTTCTGATTGGACCCCTAGGCTGGGAACTTCTATATGCCGTGGATGCAGCCCTAAAAAGACAAAAACAAACCAACAAAGAAACAGATTTTAAAAGTGAACACGATCTCAACTTAGTAAAAACGTCAAGGATGAAACCTTAAGGAAATGTGCTAACAGATTATGGCGGTCCTGGAATTTGGGGTGATGGGCTGTGGGTTATTTAAATTTTCTTTTTTTGTATTGTCCTGTTCTCCAAATTCCTACAAGTGTGTATATAATTTTTTTTTTTTTTTAACAGTGAGGGATCACTCTGTTATATGGTTATAGTTCTACACCTGAAACAGCCTAATAGGGCCTTGAGTTGCTGGGGCCCCTGGTGGCCAGGCGGGAGGGGAGCTGCCCAGAACGGGGGCTGCTGCTCTGTGCTCCGTTCCCACGGGAGGGCAGTCGGTTGGTTTCAGGTGAAGCGGGAAGGCTCCCCCTGCCTAGGCCGGTGAAACGAGGCGGGTTGGACAAAAAACGACAGAAATGGAAATACGCTCATTAGACGAGTTCTCTGAGCCTCGTTAAGCAAGAGCACCAGAAAGCTCCATACCGTGACCTCCAACCCAGGAGAGTAGCCCCATACAGCTATGACCTAACCTCATAGTCTTGACTTTAAAAAATATATATATATTTAAAAATTTCCAGAATAATGCATATTTTTGTAGAAAAGTTGCAATAGGAAAAATACAAAAAACAAAATATCTAACACGCTTCATGACCCAAATATAACTCTTGTTACTAGCAGTGTATCTATTTCTAGTTTTCTCTCTTTTAATTAAAATCAGGGTTATAATGTAAATAATATAACCTCTCTCCCTCTTTTACTTAGAAAAATTTCAAAGCTACAGAAAAGCTGCAAGTAGAACAATCAGGCTCCACCTGGATTCACCGGCTGGTCACGCTTCATCTCCCTCTTTCTCTCTACAGATATTCTCCTGGGTTTCAGCAGCCGTTAATGTTTTCTCTTCCTCTCTGTTTCTCTCTACAAATGTTTTCTTGGGCTACTTGAAAGTAAGCTGTAGATGTCATACTTTGCCTTTAAATCCTTCAGCGGCATCTCCTAAGAACAAGTCAGATTCACTCATTTTTGGTAAAGGGGAAATGGCAACTGACCCTGTCTTCACTGTTCTCTTTCCCCAAGACCCTCGGACCGTATTCCTCTCTTGGTGGGTGGGTATGCTTCCCCCAGGAGGTTCTGGAAGCTTCCTGAGCAACCCACCACAATCCAGGGAGGAACCCAATGCAGCCAGTAAATGCAGTCAGGGAGGAGGGCTGTGGCGCCACCTCGTGGTGATGTTTATGAACTAGATCGAACTTGAAGGGGACCCACTACCATGTTTGTACCTACCATTTACTGAGCCACCACCCTGTGCCTAGCACTTTGCGTGTTTTTTCCTCACTGAATACCTACAAAACCAGGAGATGAGCGATCCTCAAAATGTCCAGGATACAATTTCACACCGGTCAGAATGGCCGTCATTCCTAAGTTTATAAATAACAAATGCTGGAGATGGTGTGGAGAAAAGGGAACCCTCCTGCGCTGTTGGTGGAAATGTAAATTGGTACGACCGCTATGGAAAACAGTATGGAGGTATCTTAGAAAACTAAATATAGGAGTTCCCGTCGTGGCCCAGTGGTTAATGAATCCAACTAGGAACCATGAGGTTGTGTGTTCGATACCTGGCCTTGCTCAGTGGGTTGGGGATCCGGCGTTGCCGTGAGCTGTGGTGTAGGTTGCAGACGCGGCTTGGATCCCGCGTTGCTGTGACTGTGGTGTAGGCCGGCAGCTACAGCTCCTGTTAGACCCCTAGCCTGGGAACCTCCATATGCCGTGAGTGCAGCTCTAGAAAAGACAAAAAAGAAAAAAGAAAACTAAATATAGAACTACCATGTGACCCAGCAATCCCACTCCTGGGCATATATCCATACAGAACTTTCAATGAAAAAGATACATGCACCCCTATGTTCATTGTAGCACTATTCACAATAGCCAAGACATGGAAACAACCTAAATGTCCATAGACAGAGGAATGGATTAAAGATGTGATAATATACACAAAGGAATATTACTCAGCCATAAAAAAGAACAAAACAATGCCATTTGCAGCAACATGGATGGAACCAGAGATTCTCATACTAAGTGAAGTAAATCAGAAAGAGAAAGACAAATACCATATGATATCGCTTATATCTGGAATCTAACATATGGCACAGATGAATCTATCTCTACAGAAAAGAAACAGACTCATGGACTTGGAGAACAGTCTTGTGGTTGCCGAGGGGGAGAGGGAGGGAGTGGGAGGGCCTGCGAGTGGGACTTAGTAGATGCAAACTATTGCCTTCGGAGTGGATAAGCAGTGAGCTCCTGCTGTATAGCACAGGGAACTCTGTCTAGTCGCTTGTGATGGAACACGATGGAGGATACTAGGAGAATAAGAATGTGTATATATACATTATGACTGGGACACTTTGCTGCACAGCAGAAATTCACAGAACATTCTAAATCACCTATAATTTTTTAAAATGTCCAAGATACAGTCTGGCACATCGTAGGTGCTCAATGGATATTTTTGAATGACTGAGGAAAAGGAGGCTCTGAGAGGTTAAGTTACTCGCCCAAGACCTCCCAGTTAGTGTTAAGCGCTGGCGCTGAAACTCAAACCTCAGCGTATTAGCCACTTGACTGCCTTCCTCAAGGAAAGAATAAACAGAAAGGGAGACGTGGCCGTGAAGGGACGTTACAGAGATTGGAGAGATCACAGAATCTCAGAGCTCACGTTGCAGAAGGACACGGTGGCCCTGGAAATGCAGGGCACCGAAGCCCCCCAGCTCTGTAGCCGCAGGTGGGGTGCGAGTCCAGGGCTCCACTGACGACCCCCTTCCGCCTGAAACATATGGGCCAGATCACCGCAGAAATCGTCCGCAAGAATCTGTAAACCCTAGAAGCTTGCTGTGGGTGGATTAGAAGAGACACCTGCTTCCCCAGAATGGACGGAGTACCGCTGATGATGCTTTCGCGGCAGGAAGGCACACGGGCAGAGTCCCGGGGCCAGTCCGGGAAGAGGGGAGACGTATATAACTTGGTCGTTTATCTGGGTGATGGGGGGGGGGGTCGTAGACCAGGGGCTGGCAAACGTTTTCAATAAAGGGCCAGAGAGTAGAGGATTTAGGTTTTATGGGTCATAGGGTCTTTGTTGCGGCTGCTCTGCTGTTGAAGACACACACCAGTGGGTGTGATGCGTTCTAGTGGAACTTTATTTACAATTAACAGCCCGTGGGCCAAATTTGGCTCACAGGCTGTAGTTTGCCAGCCCCTGTCTGTGTCTGAGAATCCAAATAAGCTTAAAAAAAAAAAAAATAAGAACTGAGGAGGTCCCGTCATGGCGCAACGGAAACGAATCCGACTAGGAACCATGAGGTTGCGGATTCGATCCCTGGCCTCGCTCAGAAAAAGAGAGAATTGAGAAAGCAAAAGGAAAAGCGTCTTGACAGGAAGAAGACACCAACCGGAAGCCCTTCGGTTTTTACCAGCCTCAATTCATGGCCCCTTTTCTACCAGTCTGAATGGGCTGATCTTGCCAAAAGGACCTTGCCATCAAGCAAACCACTCTTCCTTAATTCAGAGACAACGCCAGGTGCAGGGAGGAGACAGAGACCCAGAACGCTACCTTTTCTGGAGGAGAATCTCACATCTTTTCTCCAAGGGCAGCGCCTGTGGGAAGGCCACGTTATCCAACATGTCAGTCTGAGAAATGGTGCGTTTTCTTGCGATATCTTCCAGGAGTGGGTAGGCCTCGAAATTAAAGTAGAAAACAGAAGCTGGAATGTCGTCGGCTTTGCTGGCAGATCCGATTTCATCTGGATGGTCTCCTGGGAACACAGGAAAACCGGGTTCTGTAGAGTGGTTTCTTTTTCCATGGGCCTTGCGGCCCGGTGGGCACGAGGGCGCTGCTGTTTCCAGGGCCAGAGTCATGGGAATGGAGCTGTGAGGGGCCCACTTGACCTGGAGGAGCAGAGTCCAGAGAGAGGACCTTGCCTGGCATTTTACCTAGGACCCAGCGGTGGGGTCCTTCTGGCCGGGAGGGGAGGGAAGCCTGGGTGGGTCACCCTATGCTTTGTGAGAGGATAAGAAAGTCCTAGAAATGGAAGTCCCCATTGTGGCTCAGCAGTAACGAACCTGACTAGCATCCATGAGGACGCAGGTTCGATCCCTGGCCTCGCTCAGTGGGTTAAGGATCCGGCGTTGCCGTGAGCTGTGGTGTAGGTTGCAGACTCAGCTCGGATCCCGCATTGCTGTGGCTGTGGTGTAGGCGGGCAGCTACAGCTCCTGTTAGACCCCTGGCCTGAGAACCTCCATATGCCGCGGGTGCGGCCCTTAAAAAAAAAAAAAAGGAAAGTCCCAGAAATGGTCAGCAGACCACAGGTCTGGGCAGCAGCCCTCACGGTCCTGCTTCCATACCTCGGAGCAGGAAACACGGGTGGTGCACAGACACGGCAAACACCGGCTTCCAGGGCACGGCCAGAAGGTAGCGCCTGGGAGGAGCAAAGGCGCAGACAGTCTGCGGCTTGGCCACGTCCATGAGCTGCACGGAGCCATTGCTGGAAAAGATCAGCACCTGGGAAGCAAAGAGACCGTGAGTAGGGGACTGCTGCCCTGTCACTCACCCCGCCGTGAAAGCAGAAAAGCAGCTAGAAATGGAAATCGGCACGTGTTCACTCTGGGGCGCCCAGCCTCTGGGCCCAGCCAAACCTGTTCCGCGGGTGAGGGCACAAGTGTGTGTTTTCTACTCCGGGCCGGTGCTGTGTCCGATCCGGTGGTCTTTCCCCGCTCGGCGCTTCTCTGGCTGCTCACATCGCACCCCCCAACCCCCCAAAGAGGAATGAGAGGCCTGAGAAACCTACCATGCCGGGGAAGGCTCGGACCGGGGCCACTGCACAGATGGCTTCATCTAGGCGCTGCACGGGCCTGCAGGAAACAAGACACACAGACAGCCAGACCTGAAGAGGTTGCAAGCTTTGCTGTCTTTTCCTAGACGTGTGTCCTGGAGAAATTCTTATCTGTGAGCGTCAGGAGATATGTCAGAAACAGCTTGGAACAGTCTAAATATCCATTGCTAGGAGGATGCTTAAGTAATTGTGTTATAGCAGTTCCCGGCGTGGCTCAGTGGAAATGAATCTGACTGGTATCCATGAGGACGCAGGTTCGATCCCTGGCCTCGCTCAGTGGGTTAAGGATCTGGTGTTGCCATGAGCTGTGGTGTAGGTCGCAGACGCAGCTCGGATCCTGCATTGCTGTGGCTGTGGTGCAGGCCGTTGGCTACAGCTCCCATTCGCCCCCTAGCCCGGGAACTTCCGTATGCTGCACATGCAGCCCTAAAAAGAAAAGGAAAAAAAAAGGTGGAATCTGTTTTCCGAAGATTGAAGGCGGGCATGGCCAGTTGACACACTTTGTCCACTGTAACACAAGCGGAGGCTTGGAAAGCATTTGAATCGTGATGTCCTGGCTGGCGGCTGGGAGCCCTTAGGCGACCAGGGGACGGAGCCTGCAGCAGCCTCCGGGAGAGGCCACGAGGAGGAGAGCCTGGCCACAGGGCCAGCTGCCTGGTCTGTGAGTGAGGCCGCTTTGTCATCGAGCTGCTGGCCGGGCTGCCAGCTGCCCATGGACACCCGTGAGAGCCAAGGCGAGACCAGGGGAGGGTTTGCCCACCTGAGCCCCGCCCGCATGGCGGACCTGCAGCATCAGAAGCTAAGCGGTGACTTGTTTTCTTAAGCCATTGCCTTGTGCAGTGGTTCGTTCTGTACAGTGATGGATCATTAAAGGGAGGTTGCCTTGAGGGGGTGCGAGGAGGACGCGACCGGGGAGAAGCACACACGGAGCCTGAACTGGACGGAGGCGATCTGGTCCTTAAGCGCCGTGATGGGTGCAGTGGAGTCTCTCTCCCTCTCAGTCCGGCTAAACACACCCCCTCACGCATGGTGTATAGATCATTTGCATGCATGAAATATTTAAAAGACAGAGAAAGAAAGACACCCTTGGAGAAACTGATTAAAAAACTCAACAGAAATGACCCTCTCTGGGTCAGGTGTGTCAGGAAAAATGTCATTTGTGCCATTGTACAGTTTTATCAGAAAACGTTTATACGTGGAGCCGCCTGTCAAAGACGCCGGCGATCTTGAGAGGCTCACTAGGAAACTGACGACTGTGCGGAAAGTGGGCTCTGGGCTGAGAGACGGTCACTGTTTGCCTGTTAAACAGCATCGTTTCCCCCCTGACACACACACACACACACACGCCCGCCCTCAAGCCACCGACCTCTCCACCAGCGTGCTGAGGGTGGGCTTTTGGGTCCCCGAAGCTGCCACCAGATGGAGAGAAGCGTCCGTGCACAGCAGCACACATTTCACTTGGGATTTCGCTGGACCCTCGGGGTACACGTTCCGTCCTTTGTGGACCAAGAAGTATTTCAGGAAGTGAATGCTTTGGCAGACACATTTTTCAGGAAGAGCGATGACTCCGAGAGAGAGCCCTGGAGAAAGCAATCATAGAGGCGGGTCAGGAAAGGGGGTGGAGGGGCGCAGCCACGGGTGCTGTGTCTGTGACCAGCAAGGCTGTGAGGGACGGGGCGGACGGGGCCACCCTCCCCCCAGTGGCCAAGGGGTAGGAGAGTCCCCTCCCAAGGGACCCCCCCCAAGTGTATGGGGGGACCAGACCCACGGAGAGGGACAGCATCTGCACTGGAGCAGAAGGACAGAAGCTCCAGCCCAGCCAGGTACTGACTACAGCCAACCGTGGGCGATCCAGGCGTGTCAGGGGCGCGGCTCACCTTTGTCCAGGTCCCACAGCGTGAGCACGCCGTCCTCGCAGGCCAGCACCAGGTAGGAGCCGCAGTGGCTAAGCTGGGACACGACGATGGGCGCGGCACAGGGCCACACGCTCTCGGGCTCTAGTGAGGAAGACGCCACTCACCAGGCGGCTCCCAGCCCCCACCCCCACCCATCACCGCCACCGGGACAACCCGAGACCCAGACCGGTCTGCCCTTCGGGGCTCACCGCCACTCGCCTCTCTGTGCAGTGCTGTCTCCTTCCTCGGGATAATCTAACAAGTCACACCGTTATTATACTCCAGCTAACATTGAATGGGTACTTGCTAGGTGCTAAATACTGTGGTAAGCACTTAACTCTCAAAGGATCCTAGGAGGTGGGTCCTATTAGTACCCTCGTTTTACAGAGGGTACTAGGAGACTGAGGCAGAGAAGTTAGAGACTTGCCCAGAGTCACCTAGTCAATCAGTACAGAAGCTGAGATTAGAATCCAGGTTTGCCTAGAATGGACTTGCAGTTGCCAAGGCAAGAGGGATGGAGTGGGATGGACTGGGAGTTTGGGGTTAGCAGATGAAAACTGGTGCATTTGGAGTGGGTAAGCAGTGAGATCCTGCTGTCTAGCACAGAACTCTTTTTTTTTTTGCTTAATGAATTTTATTTCAATTATAGGTGTACAAAAATCATCACAAGTCAATTTGATAGCATTTGCGTCCCAAACCCTCAGTGCATCCCCCCACCCCCCAGATTGTCTTATTTGAAAAACCAAAGGTTTTCCAAAGTCTGTGAGTCACTGTCTGTTCTGCAAAGAAGTTCATTGTGTCTTTTTAGTTTCCACATATAAGCGGTAGCACTGGGTGTTGCTGTCTGTCTGACTAGCACAGGGAACTCAACTAGTCACTTGCGCCGGGACACGATGGAGGATGATGTGAGAAAAAGAATGTGTACAAAGGATTGGGTCACTTTGCTGGACAGCAGAAATTGACAGAACACTGTAAATTAACTACAGTAAAAAAATTAAAAAAGAATCCAGGTTGCCTGAGACAGGGCTGGAAGGAAAGAAATTCCTCTTTCGTGAGTTGTAAACGTTACTTCTGAAGGAAAATTCTGAAGCACAGCATCAGTGTACGGGAATTCTCACCAAGTGACCTCGCTTGTGCAACTGTCTCCAGGAATTTGCACAAAGCAAACCACCGCCACCCGTAACTCCCAAGTGTCTTTCAACTTCAAAGAGCTTTTGCACACAGAAATTCTCTGCACTTTGTTATTCACAGCAAACGTGTGCAGTGGATAAAGACTGTGTGACTTGAGTGGCTTTTCCGTTTTGGATGAGATGACTGGCTGGGATGTGAGGGGACTGGCCCGAGATTACACTGCAGACCCTTGTGCAGGGCTTTCCTGTGCCAAGCCCACCTTCTTTTGGCTTTTGCTGCCTAAGGGGCCTGACGGCACTTTGTCCCTGTGACCCTGTCATCTTTTTTTTTTTGGTGTTTGCTCTTTAGGGCCACACCTGTGGCAATATGGAGGTGCCCAGGCTAGGGGCCGAATCAGAGCTACAGCTGCCGGCCTGTGCCACAGCCACAGCCACATCGGATCCTACACCACAGCTCATGGCAACACGGGATCCTTAACCCACTGAGCGAGGCCAGGGATCGAAGCCACATCCTCACGGAGACAATGCTGGGTCCTTAAATCTGCTGAACTACAATGGGAACTCTCTCATCATCTTTAAGAAACATGGCAGTTCAGGGGGTTCCCTTCGTGGCTCAGTGGTTAACAAATCCTACTAGGAACCATGAGGTTGCGGGTTTGATCCCTGGCCTTGCTCGGTGGGTTAAGGATCCGGCGTTGCCGTGAGCTGTGGTGTAGGTCGCAGACGCGGCTTGGATCCCGCGTTGCTGTGGCTGTGGCGAAGCTACAGCTCCTGTTAGACCCCTAGCCTGGGAACCTCCATATGCTGCGGGTGCGGCCCTAGAAAAGGCAAAAAGACAAAGAAAAAAAAAAGAAGAAGAAGAAAAAAGAAACATGGCAGTTCAGAGACAGCCTTGGGGTCACACTACATCCACTGCAGCTCTGGTCCCCTAAAGCCACGTTGCTGTGTCAGGCGCGTGCCCTCAGCTAAGCTGAGGGGGGGCATGCTGTGAGAGCCCCGGGCTTAGGCGAGTCCAGCCTCCGCAGTCAAGTACCAGATTTACCCTTGAACGTTCGGTTAAGTGAGTAGAGGAAGAAGTTGTGACTTCCGGTCCAGCGCACACCGAGGACACAGGTCACCCCTGGGAAGAGAGCAGAGGGGCGTCCTGTAAGCGTCTGGGGGCCCCTGGTGTGAGCGAAGGGGTCTGCTCAAGCAGAGAAGGCAGCTTGCAGCGGTTCCTTCTCAGTGGGCCGCACCCACCAAAAGCGTGAGCTTCCGGGAGGGCTGCTCCTGGGCCCAGCTGCCTGCTTTCACATCTTCTAGATGATTCATGTCCACTTGGCTGTCAGGCCTTTATTTCTTTTTATTTTACTTTCTTCTCTTTTTTTGGCTGCCCAGAGGCATATGGAGCTCCCGGGCCAGGGATCAGATCCCAGCCGAAGTTGTGACCTAAGCCGCAGCTGCGGCAGTGCCGGATCCTTAACCCACTGGGATCCAACCTGGGTCCCACTGATCCCGTTGCGCCACAGCGAGAGTTCCTGTCGGGGGGGGGGGGTTAAATAACATTTTCATACAAAAAGGATCCCCATGCACAAGCAGCCAGTGGGACGTGAGCGTACCATCCTCTGCGGCGGGTCACTCCCAGAAGACCAGCCTCCATCGTCAGGGAATCAGAGCCCGGGGACCACAGGACCAACCAGACACAGTTAAGCTGCGGCTGGCAACCCACTGCCCACCTCATTCCCTGCCAGCGGGCAGTGTGTGCAGCGTGGAGCTTCGCTTGGAGCCTTGCCGAGAATTCCCCCGAGGTGACCGCTCGCCCAGGACAAGCACCTGCTTCGCGTTCACTCACCTGGGGGATTCTTGACTTCTGCTGGCATTGCGATGAGGCAGCTAGGAAGGAGGAAGTGGAATGTGGCCATACTGGGAAAGAAAGAGACACGGGTCACAGCCACGGCAGACTCTTTGGGAAAAGATACGGGTGCTAAGACCGGATATGGGTCATTACGATGGACCTTCCTAGGCGTCTGGGGCCGTGAGGCAGAGCACTTCGTATGCTGATTCTGGTGGGTGCAGACCTTGGAAGCTGGTGAGGGCAGGGCGGGAAGAGAGGCAGGAGTTCCTCCCAGGCTGGGGACAGAGCCATCTCGTCCTTGGGGAAGATCCCTAAAGGACTGGACTTTGGATGATGCGCATAAATGCTTCTTTCCTGGGAGCAAAACCACCAGTGGTTTGCCAAGTTGGCATGCTTTAAAAAAAACAGCTCCCGTCGCGGTGCAGCAGAAACGAATCCGACTAGGAACCATGAGGTTGCGTGTTCGATCCCTGGCCTTGCTCAGTGGGTTAATGATCTGGCGTTGCTGTGGCTGTGGTGTAGGTCGGCAGCTGTAGCTCTGATTGGACCCCTAGCTTGGGAACCTCCATATGACGTCGGTGTGGCCCTAAAAAGCAAAAACAAAACAAAACAACAACCCTGATTTGATTTATAGGGTTTGTGGCTTTTTGTGGTGTAAATACTCCTAGTATGGCTAGTTACTGGAGGTTTAGTAACTGACCTGCAAAATCCCTAACTTTCCCCTTAGGCAGCGCAGCACTGAACCTTAATGGGTTCCAGTTCAGGCCTCAGCAGCTGGGGTTAGGGCTTAGCCCTGGGGCTTTGTGTCCTGAAGTGAGAAAATTCAAGATGCACTTGATGGGAGTTCCCATCGTGGCTCAGTGGTTAATGAATCCAACTAGGAACCATGAGGTTGCGGGTTCGATCCCTGGCCTTGCTCAGTGGGTTAAGGATCCGGTGTTGCTGCAAGCTGTGGTGTAGGTTGCAGACGCGGCTCAGATCCCACGTTGCTGTGGCTGTGGCGTAGGCCGGCGGCTACAGCTCCTGTTAGACCCCTAGCCTGGGGACCTCCATATGCCGCAGGTGCGGCCCTAGATAAGGCAAAAAAAAGCCAAAAAAAAAAGACGCACTTGATGGCAAGATGAGAGGTTTCACTTCCCATGTGAAGCAAGAATATTCCTGAGACCCACAGTAGCTGTGAGTGGAGTTAGCTCCTCGACTGGCTCCACCAGGTATTTTAAGGACTTGGGCTCAGTCTTTAACACTCACAGCACGGGGTGAGTGAGGCCAACCTGCCGACCGAGATTAGAAAGTATTTTAATAGTTATACATTCATGTGTTACATTTAGAAAGACTTGATGGAAATAGAGAAAATGTTAATAGCGGCGACATTTTTTTCCATCTTTAGGATCTTCTGGGTTGTCTAGATAATTAGGAAAACAATTTTTTTTTCTTTTTAGGGCCACAGCTATGGCATATAAAGGTTCCCAGGCTAAGAGTGGAATTGGAGATGTAGCCGCTGGCCTACACCACAGCCACAGCATCTCGGGATCCAAGCCATGTCTGTGACCTACACCACAGCTCACGGCTCATGGCTACGCCGGATCCTTAACCCACTGAGCGAGGCGAAGGATCGAACCCGCGTCCTCATGGATACTAGTCGGGTTCGTTAACCACCGAGCCATGACGGGAACTCCAGGAAAACAAAAATGTTTTAAGGAGATGCTGTCACACATAAAATTGTAAAATAAACTCTATTCCTTCTTTGAAATCCATACCCTCAGCCTCTGTTCTAACTATATGTAACATAACTTTTCAAAAGATTTTTCTGAAGTTCTCAGAGAGGCCCCCAAACCGTCAAGCGCTTGGAGACCTAGCTTAGCTCAGGTGTTTGAGCGGATCCCTTACACGGCCCGGGGGAGAGAAGCTGGGAGGACGGAGACCCTCCGGCGGGGTGCCCCCCCCCCGGCTCACCTGAGCGGCTCCTCCTCCCATGCCCCGTCCAGGCGCTGCTTGTAGGTGGCCTTGAAGGTGGCCGCCCGCTGCTCCCACCAGATCTCCTTGATGAAGTGGTTCTGCCCGGAGCCCAGCCCGCAGCACTCCTCTATCTTTGCAAAGGCTTCCAGAGGCGTTTTAAACGCGGTACCTAGGTTGAAGAGACGCCAGCATCGTTTCAGACCGCCCGACTGCCTGCTGTCCCCGTTTCCCCTGCTCCCTGCGCTTCGCCCTGTCCTGGGGTCGCTCATACTCAGAGATCTGCTCTTGCTTTGCCCGGGCGGGCGCTCAGTCTTCTCCCCGGCCTCCCGCCCCACCAGCTCACGGAGCACGTGGCAGCCGCTCTCCCCCCATCCCCGGACTGCCCTCACGCCCTGTTTCCAGACCACAGACTCTCCAGAGGCCAAGGAAGCGTTCTCCATGTCACGAGAGACTTAGATCGCTGGGGCTGTCTCCCCAGCACAGCGAGCCCGCAAACCCGTCAGGGACCCTCATTCTTCAGCCGCTGCTGAAGACCCGCCTTAGACAGTCCCAGCCCCTCCCGGGCTTGAGTTTATCCACCTGCTTCCGTTAAAAAAAATCTTTCTCTGCCAGTCACCTGATGACTCTTCTTCCCACTGTCCTTTCGGTTTCTTCTTTTTCATCTGCTCCTAAATCCACAGTAAAACTAGGTCGCTTATTATCTGGGTTCACACCCCAACTTTCAGAACTCTGTTCGTCCGCCCCCCCTTTATAGGGCCGCACCCGTGGCATGTGGAGGTTCCCAGGCTAGGGGTCTAATTGGAGGCGTAGCCGCCGGCCTTCGCCACAGCCACAGCAATGCGGGATCCGAGCCGTGTCTGCGACCTACACCACAGCTCACGGCAACGCCGGGTCCTGAACCCACTGAGCGAGGCCAGGGATCGAACGCAGGTCCTCAAGGACACTAATCGGATCTGTTTCTGCTGTGCCACAACGGGAAGTTCAGAGAACTGCTCTCTTTGGAAGGTACCCCAGTTGCTCAAGTTGCCCAGCAGGTCTCACAGTCCCCCAGTCCCCCAGTCCCCTTCCCCAGAGGCAACCATTCTTAATCAGTTTTCTTGCACAACTTTCTAGGAGACCCCTTTCTGTGATGTTGGCATATTATTATACTGTGTTAATATACAGTTTTATATGTATTATCTTATTATATGTATTACCGATACATTTTTATTTATTTTATAAACAAATGATAGCATATATCAACTGGCAGTTCTCAGAATCTGGTCCCAGATCAGCAGGGATCCAATAGGGTTGGCAATGCAGGTTCTCAGGCTCCACCCCAGACCTCCTGAAACAGAAGCTCTGCGGGTGGGGCCCAGCAATTTGGGTTTTAACAAGTTCTCCAAGTGAGTCTGATCTGGCCAAAGTTTGAGAGTTGCTGTCCTATACTCAAGCCCTTGTGTTGTGATCTAACAAAATACCTTGGCGATCTCTTCATTTAGGTCCTATAGATCTTCACTGCTCATTGATTCTTTTTGTTTATTAAACCTTTTTTCTTATTGTGAAACTGAACACATTCAGGAGAGAACATAAAGTTAGATCTCAATAAGTTATTACAAAACCGATATCTGTCTCTGCTGAGGTCAAGAAACAGACTGTCACCTGTCCCTAAGAGCTTTTGCCAAAGGCCCTCCCCAGGCGTTACCCCTTGGGAAGCACAGCGGCCATTCGCTTGGATTTTATGTAATTACCTCATGACATGTACTTGATTTTTGCTACCTAAATATGCACCTAAATACTACAGCTTTGGAGCTCCCATGGTGGTTCAGTAGTAACGAACCTGACAGGCATCCATGAGGATTTGGGTTCGATCCCTGGCCTTGCTCAGTGGATTCAGGATCTGGCGTTGCCGTGAGCTGTGCTGTAGGTCACAGATGCGGCTCGGATCTGGTGTTGCTGTGGCTGTGGTGTAGGCCAGCAGTTGTAGCTCCGATTCAACCCCTAGCCTGGGAACTTCCATATGCCGTGGATGTGGCCCTAAAAAAAAGATAGATAAATAAATAAATACTACAGCTTTATTTTGCCTGATTTTGAACTGCACATAATAGATTATACCATGTTAACTCTATATGTGCCCTCTTTTGCTTTAAGGTTATTTGTGAGGTTTTTCCCTTTGGTCGTGTACAGCTGTAGCCTGTTCCTTTTCATTGCTGTATAGTATTCCATTGCCTGAGTGCAAATTATTTATCTGTTCTTTTCTTGATGGATATTTCAGTTGTTTCATGATTTGGGGCTATTGGAAATAAGGTCATTGTCATCACTTCTGTACATGTGTCCCGATACATACTTACTTACAAGTCTATCTGGTATATTTCTAGAAGTTGGGTGACCAACTTATCCTGGCTTGCTCAGGAGTTCCTGGTTTTAGCACCCAAAGTCCCAGGCAAACTGATATGCTTGGTCACCCTACCTAGGAGTATAAATGCTGTGTCATAGGCTATAAGTTATCTTCAACATTACTAGATAATATTAAAACGTGGTTGTACTGATTTTTATTGCTAAGTGCAATGTATGGGAGGTCTGGTAATTCCATATCCTCACTAACTTGGTATGATCCTTTTCTTTTCTTTTCTCGCCATGCCCGTGGCATGTGGAAGCTCCTAGGCCAGGAAGCAAACCCACTTCACAGTATCGATCCAAGCTACTACAGTGACTATGCCGAATCCTTAACCTGCTGCATCATAAGAGAACTCCAATCTCTCTCTCTTTCTTTTTAAGGCTGTACCCGCAGCATATGGTAGTTCCCAGGCTAGGGGTTGAATCAGAGCTGTAACCGCTGGCCTATGCCACAGCAACAGCAACACGGGATCCGAGCTGCCTCTGCAACCTCCACCACAGCTCCCGGCAACGCCAGATCCTTAACTCACTAAGCGAGGCCTGGGATCAAACCTGCATCCTCATGGATACTAGTTGAGTGTGTTACCACTGAGCCACAACAGTAACTCCTTCTCTTTCTATATTTTATATATATATATATATATATATATGTATATTTTATATCTATTTCCATCTATTATTCACTCATCTCTTGTTCCTCCTTGTCTTAGTTACTGTGGTTTATAATAGATCTTGATGGAGCAAATCATATCACCACGTTCTTTGTAAAAGTGAATTGGCTGCTCTTGGACTTTTGTTTTTCTCTTTGTTTTTAATAGTCGCCAAGTATTCCTTTGTAAGAGCGTACCAGATTCCTCCGGCCAATCTGTTGCCTCTACAAAAAGCACCACAGTGAACATTCTTGTAGGTGTTATCTTTGAGGTCATGTGTGAATATTGGAGGACAGACTCTATACCCTCTGTCTACAAGGGACCTCCTCTCTGCTCCTCTAGACAAACTCCCATTTATTCTTCTGATAAAGCCTCTGCCTATCCCCTGGGCAGAGTTGGTTACTCCTTCCTCTCTGTTTTCACGGTCCTGGATGCTCCTCACTGCTGCATCTGTTATATCCTACTCTGGCAGTTTCCTCCTATTCTCTCTCGGTACACTAGCAGCTTTGGGAGCACGAAAGACGTGTCTTATTCATCTTCGTGCTTGGTGCATTATTGGCACTTGGCACGTACTGATGAATGGACCAACACAGGAACGTAGCAATGAATGAATGAACTCTGCAACAGCCAGGGAACATGTCTCTTTCCTGATGTTCCAATGCTGTTAGTTAATTGTATACTTCGCCTGTAGGTCCCAGAGCTTATAAGTTAAAAAGTTATCTTCGTGGGGGTTCCCTTCGTGGCACAGTGGAATGGAATCTGACTAGTATCCATTAGGATGCGGGTTCGATCCCTGGCCTCACTCGGTGGGTCAGGGATCCAGTGTTGCCATGAGCTGTGGTGTAGGTCACAGCTGTGGCTCGGATCCCGCCATTGCTGTGGCTGTGGTGTAGGCTGGCACCTGTACCCCTGATTTGACCCCTAGCCTGGGAACTTCCATATGCCCCAGATACAACCCTAAACAGCAAGCAAGAAAGAAAAAAGCAAGTTATCTTCAGAAACATACTTGTAAATTAGATATTGCTGTTAATAAGTGGAAAAGATAGGAAATGTAGAGGAAGGCAAGGAAGAAACTGAGAGATCAATGGTGAAAAGAAAGAGAATATTCATTGAATGATGCCCACCTGTAACTGGTTTGGGTGGCTTGATCTTCATTATGAAAACTGGAAGACTCAGCCTAACATCTCCTCTAAAACAAATGTTTATATCCTACAATAAGGAAAAGGCACAGCTGATAAGCCAACAAAGGAGATAAAACAGGATCATTAAAAGTATTCATTTCAGGGAGTTCTCGTTGTGGTGCAGTGGAAACGAATCTGACTAGGACCCATGAGGACGCAAGTTCGATCACTGGCCTTGCTCAGTGGATCAGCGATCTGGCGTTGCCGTGAGCTGTGGTGTTGCCGTGAGCTGTGGAGTAGGTCGCAGACTCGACTCAGATCCCCTGTTGCTGTGGCTGTGGTATAGGCCGGCAGCTGTAGCTTCGATTTGACCGATTTGTAGCCTAGGAACTTCCATATACCGCAGGGGGTGGCCCTAAAAACAAAAAAAAGAACCAACAACAAAAAACTCATTTCAGGAGTTCTCTGGTAGCCTAGCAGTTAAGGATCTGGTGTTGTCACTGCTATGGCTTGGGTTGGATCTGTGGCCTGAACTTCTGCATGCTGCGGGTGTGGCCAAAAATAAAAAAAATAAAAAAATAAAATAATTAAAAATTTGAAAATAGATAAATGTTGATCCCCTCCGTGCTCCATTCACAAAAGAAACTCCCAGGTGTATTAAAGAGTTAAATGTCAAAAAAAAAAAAAAAGCCAACTATGAAAGTATTAGAAGAAAACACAGGAGAATTTATAGCTTTGAGACAGAGAAAGCCTTCTTAAGTGTAATGACTGTAAAGAAAAAATTGGCAAGTCTATCTGTATCAAAATCTAAAACTTTTTACAACAAAAAGGCACATAAACAAGGTAAAAAGTGAAACAACCTATTGGAAGAAAATATATAATGGGCAAAGAATCCGCAGACAATTCACAGAAGAAAAAAACTTCATAGCCAATAAAAATATGAGATTAGTGAAAATGAGCATGAGCTGCCATTTTGTTTAATCGGTTTGCAAAAAAATCAGTTAGTTGACAACATCAAGGTCATTGGTCCTGTGAAGAAATATTGACTTAATGTAAACTGCCATGCCATTTTTGGAGGACAATTTAATAGAATCCAAAAAACCCAAGCCACGTGTCTAACCTTGCAACTTAGATTTTCTTTCAAGTTTCTTACCATCTCTAAACTGTCTGCAGTCATGGGGTCAAGAGCGTTCTGAGGAGAAAAAGGAGAAATGAAGTCACAGTTGGCTTTAGCATTTCTTCCCTTCTCCCTTCATCTTTCAAGAGGCTCTCGGAGTTCCCTTCGTGGCTCAGTGGTTAACGAATCCGACTAGGAACCATGAGGTTGCGGGTTCGATCCCTGGCCTCGCTCAGTGGGTTAAGGATCCGGCGTTGCTGTGAGCTGTGGTGTAGGTCACAGACGCGGCTCGGATCCCCCGTTGCTGTGGCTGTGGCGAAGGCCGGCGGCTACAGCTGCTGTTAGACCCCTAGCCTGGGAACCTCCATATGCCGAGGGTGCGGCCCTAGAAAAGGCAAAAAGACAAAAAAAAAAAAAAGATGCTCTCTCTTCCCCCCAGTGACTCTCGTAGAGAAGGGAACCCGTCCTGCAGCCGTGGAGGACCACTGTCTCTGCGGTCCTCCGGCCTCCAGGACTTCAACACAATTCCTCTTCTCTAGGGTCTTCAAACACATTTGGGGAAACAGGAAATCCTGAGCGACAATAAGAGGAAACACGAGTAGAGGTGAGATCAGTAGGAGCCTATTACAAAAATTTAAGGTGAAGCAAGCCTTCTTCCCTCCCTCCCTTCCTTCCTCCCTCCCTCTCTCCTTCTTTCCTTTCCTTTCCTCCCTGCCTCCCTTTCTCTCCCTTTCTTTCTCCCTTTCTCTCCCCCCTGCCCCTCTCCCTCTCCCTCTCTCTCTCAGGCCACGGATCAAACCTGTGCCACAACTGTGCCACAAGGGAATGCCTGAAGCAAATATTTCTGACTGGCAAAATATATCCATGATGCTGACCGTTATATTTAAGTCACTAAATACAATCTTTGTGTCATGGTCCAAGAACTACCACTGTCACCTGGCATTAGTTAACTGCTCCTCAGTTATAGGAACTGAGTGAGTTACGGCAAGGAACCACCCCCATTCCAAGGTACTTTTCCCACTTGGGTACTAACCCCTCAAAAAAATGTATCTGTTGGACACCAAGTAGGATGTCATGGGGTTGGCTGATTCAAAAAAGCAGAAGGTATGACCTTTAACCCCCTAGAAATTGATCATCTGGTTAGGAGAAAAGGATTGTCATGTACATCAGGAGAGCATGTGAGAAGTGCTACAGAGACGAGTAGAGAATAAATTCTGTACGAGTTTAGAAGAGGAAGGTCTCTGGGCCAGTAACTCCCAGGGACCCAAGATCACACCCTGCCACAAAGACATTCACTGGGAGACAGAACTATTGCCCAGAGCCACTCAGTGAGCTCAGCATCAACTACGAGTCTCAGTCTTGGTCTCCTGCATTAACAAGTTTACAAATTATTTAGTATGCAATACAATACATTTCAAAGGTCTACTCAATTAATTCAGTTGTCGATTAAAAAATAACAAGTGCAGGAGTTCCCACTGCGGCACGGTGGGTTAATGACCCAGCTTGTCTCTGTGGAGGGGCTGGTTTGATCCCCACCCGTGGCATACACAAGTGTCCAGGCCAGGGATCAAATGCCAGCCACAGCTGCGACCTATGACACAGCTGCAGCAATGCCGGATCCCTAACCCCCTGTGCCAGGCTGGGGATCGAAGCCACACAGCCGCGGAGACAACGCTGGAGCCTCAACCTGCTGCACCACAGCAGGAACTCGAACACCACCTCTGCTTTGTAACCTCCTATTTTAACCAAAGCAAATCGATTTGAGAGACAGGGGCCAGAGTGCCTCTCGTCCTCTTTTAGCGCCTCCAGAAGGCCGCCTTCCTCTTGAAATTGCACGGAGGGTTTAGGCTAGATGCGGGCCAAGGGGAGGGAGAAACATAACAGTTGCTTCCTACCAGTTGCAGCTGTCTGACTCTTTTCTTTGGATTCAAGGCAGATTGGGGGTGCTCCACTTCCTTGAGCCAAGACTCCTTAGGCAATCTGTACACATCCAGCCAAATTTCTCCAGCTCCTGCATTGGGAAACCAGGGAAGCGTTGAGCAACCATAAGCAGGCAACAAGTGGCCCCTGAGAAATGGCCTTCTTGGAACCGCTGGCAGAGACCAGCGGGCACCCTCGGAACAGCAGCTCTGATGAGCGGAAAGAGACGTGCTGTGGCGTGGTTACGCCAGCGTTCGCACGCGGGGAGCTGCCGGCTCCTCCTCTCAGTCCACCGCATCGATCGAGATGCTCACGCTCTCAGCGCCTGTGTAACAGTTTTTTTTTTTTTTTTTTTGTCTTTTGGCCTTTATGTAGAGCCGCACCCTCGGCATATGGAGGTTCCCAGGCTAGGGGTCTAACAGGAGCTGTAGCTGCCGGCCTTCGCCACAGCCACAGCAACGCGGGATCCGAGCGCGTCTGCAACCTACACCACAGCT
Source organism: Catagonus wagneri (assembly GCA_004024745.2). Lineage (NCBI taxonomy): Eukaryota > Metazoa > Chordata > Mammalia > Artiodactyla > Tayassuidae > Catagonus > Catagonus wagneri. The sequence continues at coordinate 431,271 of PVHT021183629.1, read as the reverse complement.
CATGGCAACGCCGGATCCTTAACCCACTGAGCGAGGCCAGGGATCGAACCCGCAACCTCATCGTTCTTAGTCGGATTCGTTAACCACTGAGCCACGAAGGGAACTCCGCCTGTGTAACAGTTTTAACCCAACTGTCTGCTCTGCCTGGTCCCCACGTTTTCTAGGTTCCAAACGGTAAGTTCCGCTGACATTTTGTCTTATAGCTGTTCCCATCTGGGGAGGGAGGTGGCATACATAGAATCAGAAGAGTGCGGCTGAGAAAGGGTCAGAGTCCTGAGAGAGGCCCCAAGAGGATTCTTCTGACCAAGATTTGAGGCGATCACAACCCATGGGGTGGTTGTGAAGCACTGTTGTCGGAGAAGCGTGCTCCACTTCTGTACTGAATACCTGCCAACCTGCGAAAGGTTACTGTCCCATCATGCGCTTCTGGCTAAATGCTTCCCTGAAAAAGTAAACACTTAGACCCCTGCATTTCCGACTCCTGGCCTCTGGAGCCGTGAGAGAATAAATATGTTACTTTGTCACGGCAGTCCCAGCAAGTCACAATTCCAGATAGCATGAAAGTTTCCTTTAATCTAAAATATGTCACAAATGAACCTATCTGCAGACCAGTAACAGACTCACAGACACGGAGAACAGACTTGCGGTTGCCAAGGTGAGGGGGACGGAGTGGGATGGACGAGAGTTTGGGTTTAATAGTTGTAACTATTACATTTAGAATGGATAAGCAATGAGGTCCTGCTGTATAGCACTGGCAACTATATCCAATCACTTGTGATGGAACATAATTTGAGAAAAAGAATGCATATATATATATGTGTGTGTGTGGTGTGTGCGTACATACACACACACACATATATAGACACACACACAAATATATATATGATATATATACACACACACATATATGCTACAGATATATATATCATATATATATATATATATATGACAGGGTCACTTTACAGCAGAAGTTGACAGAACATTGTAAATCAACTATACTTTCATAAAAACTTTAAAAAGCGAAATAAGCTAAGTTTAAATGAATATTACTAAGTGAACGCCAAAGGCTGCATACTGTATGATTCCAACTATATGACATTCTGGAAAAAGCAAAACTGCGTAGACAGTAAAAGGATCAGTGGTTGCCAGGAGCCGGGGAGAGGAGCACCAAGGATTCGGGGGGCACTGAAAATACTCTGTAGGATACCTTAATGATGGATCCCTGTCATCATACATTTTTCCAAACCCATATAATGCGTAACACCAGAGAGAACCCTAATGTAAACACTCTTTGGGTGACTGGTCCTTGGGTGATTATGACGCGTGCAGGCAGGTTCATCAACAGTAACAAATGGACCGGTGTTGTTGATGTTGGGGGAGGCTCCACACATGTGGGGCCAGGGAGGGCGTATGGGGAACCTCTGTGCCTTTCCTCATTTTGCCATGAAACTACAACTGTTCTAAAAAATAATGAGTGAAAACTAAATAGGAAAATATGGAGTTCCCGTCGTGGCTCAGTGGTTAACGAATCTGACTAGGAACCATGACGTTGAGGGTTCAATCCCTGGCCTCGCTCAGTGGGTTAAGGATCTGGTGTTGCCGTGAGCTGTGGTGTAGGTTGCAGATGCGGCTCAGATCCCGGATGGCTGTGGCTGTGGTGTAGGCCGGCGGCTACAGCTGCTGTTAGACCCCTAGCCTGGGAACCTCCATATGCCACAGGCGCGGCCCTAGAAAAGGCAAAAAGACAAAAAAAAAAAAAAAAAAAAAAAAAAAAAAAAAAAAAAAAAAAAAAAAAAAAAAACTAAATAGGCAAATAAAAAAGGTTCCTTTGATGCATAAAGCATTATGAAATATATATCTTCCTCAAGGCCCTCAGGTTTGAGGAGCCTGGGACAAGAGTGTAAATAGAGGACCACATTCCATACATCTAAATATTTAAAAATCAAGCTACAATCATTTGAATAAAATGTCCTATCAGAGTTCCCTGGTTGCCTAGTGGTTAAGGATCTGGCATTACTGCTGTGGTTTGGGTCACTGCTGTGGCGCAGGTTCGATCCCAGGCCCGGGGACTTCCACATGCCATGAGGTGTAGCCAAAACATTTATCTATTTTCTTCTATAAATTGGTGGGCAAAACTCCAAGGAGAGACAGGATATTCTCAAAGCATCTGCCTTCAGTTTGTCAGTCACTGTGGAGGTTTCAGTGTATGTCTTAAATATTTTTGATCCTCGTACATCCAGGAAATTGTGCTTAAATTCTCTCCCCTTGAGTATGGTCTGGACTTAAGAGTATGGGAGGGGAAGAATAGTAGCTCGACAGTGGAGGAAGCTGGCAGATCATTTTATTTTTGCCTTTTTTTTTGTCATTTTAGGGCCGTACCCACGGCATGTGGAGGTTCCCAGGCTAGGGGTCTAACAGGAGCTGTAGCCGCCGGCCTTCGCCACAGCCACAGCAACGCAGGATCCGAGCCGCGTCTGCAACCTACACCACAGCTCACAGCAACGCCGGATCCTTAACCCACTGAGCAAGGCCAGGGACCGAACCCGCAATCTCATGGTTCCTAGTCGGATTTGTTAACCACTACGCCACGACGGGAACTCCCTGGCAGATCATTTTAATTAAATGACCAAGGTTAACATCGGTAGGAGGGATCACACTGCTACCACATGCCTCCTGATATAATGCTACAAAAAAAAAAAAGTGTCACTTCTTTGGGACCTTCTCCCAAATCCTTAACCCAGGTTGAATCATGAGGAAAGAGTCAGACCAGCAAATTCAGGAACATTGCACTAAATATCTGACTGGTACTCTAACAATGTCAAGGTCGTGAAAAACAAAGAAAGACCAAGACATTGTCACAAATAGTTGTAGACTAAAAAGATGATGAATAAATGCAGTATGATATATTGGATTGAACCTTGGAGTGAAAAAATTAGATTAGAAGAAAAACTAGTAAAATCTAAAAAAAAAAACAACCCTGTAGTTAATAGTATTACACCAATGTTATTTGCTTAATTTTCACAAATGTATCCTGGTTACATTAAATCCTGGTATTAGGAAAACTGGATAAAGGGGGTAGGGGAATTCTGTCCTATCTTTGCAACTCTTCTGTAAATTATTTATAAATAAAAGGATGGGGTGGGGAGTGATTATCTGGAAGAGAAGGCAAATCTGAGCCATTCTAAGACCCTTGGGTTAATCTTGCCTTGTAGGAGGAAGGCTGCAAAGTCCCCTCCTTCAGAAATCTCCATCTTTACGCAGGTGGTCTGCTTGCTGGTATCATCCTGAAAAACAGAGAGATGTGGATGGAGTAAGCTCAGCCCAATGACAGAAGAGAGTATATTTTAGGGCTTTTTGTGGTTCTTACCAGGGAGCATAAATCCTTTTAAAGCTCAAGCATAAAAAGGTGCCTCGGGAGTTCCCATCGTGGTGCAGTGGAAATGCATCCGACTAGTGCCTGTAAAGAAGTCTGCTTAATGGGTCGGGGGTCCGGTTGCAGCCGAAGCTCAGATCCTGCGTGGCTGTGGCTGTGGCTGTGGCTGTGGCTGTGGCTGTGGCTGTGGCTGTGGTGTAGGCCAGCGGCTACAGCTCCAATTAGACCCCTAGCCTGAGAACTTCCATATGTCGCGGGTACAGGCCTAAAAAGCAAAAAAAAAAAAAGGAAAGAAAAGAAATTAAAAGCCATGTTGAACCATGTCTGCGACCTACACCACAGCTCACGGCAACGCCAGATCCTTAACCCACTGAGCGAGGCCGGGGATCGAACCCGAGTCCTCATGTTTACTAGTCGGGTTTGTTACCACTGAGCCATGACAGGAACTCCCTGTCTAAAGGTCTGGGGGCTTATTTACTGGTTTCTCAACTACTCTTGATGATTTGTGGTGATTTCATACCCTCTGAGGTCCTGGGCAGATTCACAAACCCCTACTAGAGACCTCAGTTATTCAAAATGAGTTGAAACTGATCAGTTCCTTGCAAAAAGGCTCCGTCTAGACCACACTAGTGTCATGGTCTGTCTGAGCTGCTGTAACAAACAGCATAGACTCGGTGGCTCATAAACAATTAACATTTAATCCTCATAGTCTGAGGCTGGAAATCCAAAATTTCCAAGAATTTCTGGCAGATTCGGTGTCTGGTAAGGACCAGCTTCCTGGTTCAGGGACTGCCTGCCACCTCTAGCTGTGTCCTCATGTGGTGTGTAAGGGTTAAGGGAACTCTCTGGGTCTCATAAGGGCACTAACCGCATTCATGAGAACTCTGCCCTCACGACCTAACCACCCCAAGGCCCACCTCCTGACACCATCACATCGGGGGTTAAGATTTCAACACGAATTTTAGGGGGACACAGACATTCAGTCCATATCAGCTAGAGACTGTAACCCTAGTATGAAGCCTGCTCAAATTTCGGGCCAGATGAAAAAGCCTCGTGTTCATGGTTGGGCTGTACCTTTAAGGAGCTCTGAGACTAGCAAAATAAGACAGCCACACTAATTAGGCTGCTAAGTCCCCTAAATTATTTAAGGAGAGTGAGCTTTAAACATTTTTTTATTTTTGTTTTTCTTTCACTTTCTTTTTTTTTAATAGAAGTTAATATACAATATTATGTAAGTTATAGGTATACAACACAGTGATTCACAATTTTTAAAGTTTACACTCCATTTATAGTTATGAAATTTTGGGTATATTCTCCATGTTGTATAATATAATCCTTGCAGCTTACTTTGTACCTCTTAATCCTCTGCCTCTATATTTCTCCTCCCCATTTTCCTCTCCCCACTGGTAACCACTTGTTTGCACCTTTTTTCTCTTTTTTTTAGTCTTTCTAGGGCCACACCCAAGGCATATGGAAGATCCCAGGCTAGGGGTCCAATTGGAGCTGAAGCCACCGGCCTACATCTGCAACCTACACAACAGCTCACAGCAACCGGGATCCTTAACCCACTGAGCAAGGCCAGGGATCGAACCCGCAACCTCATGATTCCTAGTCAGATTCATTTCTGCTGTGCCATAATGGGAACTCTAGGTTGTTTGGTTTTTTTGATGTTGAGTTATATGAGCTGCTTGTAAATTTTGGAAATTAATCCCTTGTGAGTTGCATCATTTGCAAATATTTTCTCCCATTCTGTAGGTCGTTTTCATTTTGTTTATGGTTTCCTTTGCTATACTTTTAATTAGATACCACTTGTTTATTTTTGCTTTTACTTCCATTACGCTAGTTGACAGATCCAAAAAATTATTGCTGTGATTTATGTCAGAGTGCTCTGCCCGCGTTTTCCTCTAAGAGTGTTATAGTATCTGGTCTTACATTTAGGTCTTTAATCCATTTTGAGTTTATTTTTGTATATGGTATTAGAGAATGTTCTAATTTCATTTTTTACATATAGCTGTCCAGCTTTCTCAGCACCATTTGTTGGAGAGAACATTTCTTCTCTATTATATATTCTTGCTTCCTTTATCGTAGATTGATCATAAGCACGTGGGTTTACTTCTAGGCTTTCTATCTGTTCCATTGATCTGTTTCTGTTTTTGTGCCAGTACCATACTGTTTTGATTACTGTAGCTCTGTAATATAGTCTGAAGCCAGGGAGTGTGATTCCTCCAGCTCTGTTCTTCTCAATATTGCTATAATTATTTGGGGGCTTTTGTGTATAGAAACACAAAAGCCCCCAAATAATTATCAAAATTATTTGTTCTACTTCTATGAAAAATGCCATTAGTTTTTTTTATATATATAATGATTTTTATTTTTTCCATTATAGCTGGTTTACAGTGTCCTGTCAATTTTCTATTGCACAGTAAGGTGACCCAGTCACACATACATATATATATACTTTTTTTTCACATTATCATGCTCCATCACAAGTGACCAGACATAGTTCCCAGTGCTATACAGCAGGATCCCATTGCTTATCCATTCCAAAGGCAATAGTTTGTATCTATTAACCCCAAATTCCCTGTCCTCCCACTCCCTCTCCCCTCCCTCTTGGCAACCACAAGTCTGTTTTCCATGTCCATGATTTTCTTTTCTGTGGAAAGTTTCATTTGTGCCATATATTAGATTCCAGACATAAGTGATATGTCTTTTTCTTTCTGACTTACTTCACTTAGTATGAGAGTCTTTAGTTCCATCCATGTTGCTGCAAATGGCATTATTTTGTTCTTTTTTATGGCTGAGTAGTATTCCATGGTATCTCTATACCACATCTTAATCCAATCATTTGTTGATGGACATTTAGCTTGCTTCCACATCTTGCTATTGTGAATAGTGTTGCAATGAACATGCAGATGCATGCGTCGTTTTCAAGGAAAGTTTTGTCTGGATATATGCCCAAGAGTGGGATTGCTGGGTCCTATGGTAGTTCTATGTATAGTTTTCTAAGTTACCTCCATACTGTCTTCCATGGTGGTTGTACCAGTTTACACTCCCACCAACATCAAAGGAGGGCTCCCTTTTCTCCACCCCCTCTCCAGCCTTTGTTGTTTGTGGACTTGTTAATGATGGCCATTCTGACTGGTGTGAGGTCTCTTTCCCATTTTATAGTCTTGCCTCCTTTGTTGAGGATTAATTGACCGCAGGTGTCTGGGTTTATTTCCTGGGTTCTCTATTCCGTTCCATTGATCTGAATGTCTGTTTTGGTACCAGTACCTCACTGTCTCGATTACTGTGGCTTGGCAATGTTGCCTGAAGTCTGGGAGAGTTATGCCTCCTGCTTGGTTTTTGTTCTGCAGGATTGCTTTGGCACCATTAGTTTTTTGATAAGGATTGCATTGAATCTGTCGATTGCCTCAGGTAGTGTGACCATTTTTTCAACATTTTTAAATTTATACATGTTAATATCAACCTGTGGGTTATAAAAATTTCAAACACACATGAAGGTAGAAAATAGTATGTGGAGTTCCCATTGTTGCTCAGTGGTAACAAACCTGACTAGTAACCATGAGGATGTGGGTTTGATTCCTGGCCTCTCAGTGGATTAAGTATCTGACATTGCTCTGAGCTGTGGTGTAGGTCCCAGATGCAGCTTTGATCCTACGTTGTGGCCAGCAACTGTAGCGCCCATTGGAGCCCTAGCTGGGAACTTCCATATGCAGCAGGTGTGGCCCTTAAAAAAAAAAAAAATATATATATATATATTATATATATGGCAAATGTTTTATTACCTCCCAACCTCATTAAATATTTTTATTTAATTAAGCCTAAACCATTAACAATGATTCCTCTTTTATTAACATATAGTTGATTTACAAAATTGTGTTAATTTCTGCTGTATAGAAAAGTGATCCAGTTATACACATATATACTCATTTTTTATGTTCTTTTCCATTATGGTTTATCATGGGACACTGGATATAGTTCTCTGTGGTATACAGTAGGACTTGGTTGTTTACCCCCATAATTCATTAATACCACTTATGACCCAGTCTGTTTTCAAATTTCTTCAACTGTCTTATAAATATCTTTCCACAACTGGTGTGTTCAAATTAGGATTCCAGTGAGGTCCATATATTGTACTTAGTTAATTTATCAGTTTATCTCTTAAGTCTCTCTTAGTTTATAACTGTTACGCCAGTTGTTTTTCTTTTTGCCTTTTTGTTGTTGTTGTTGAAGTATTCAGGTCATTTGCCCTGTAAAACTTTTCACTTTCTAGATTAGACTGATCACACCATTGAGCATGTTCTCGGGTCCCTTGTATTTCCTGCAAACTAGGAACCAGGTCTCAAGATTTACTTTGACTTAGGTCCGGTTAAAACAAAAGGCCAGACTAATCACAGGCGTTCAGTGCTTCCCTCTGGCCTTGCATCTGAAGGCTCATTCATAACAGCTAATTGTTCTTTCTTTTGGTAATGTTCACGTGGACCACTGAGAACAGCTGTCATCCTGGCTTGTCAGTTAATAAAGTTCCCCATCAACCACGGGTAGTCATTATCTCTACAAAATGCCTACAACATTGAGATATCCCAATTGTACCATTCCTTCTGCATTTGTTAGAATTCTTCCATTAAAAAAAAAAAATCTTTCCATCTTTCCGCCATCAACTGTTTGATTACCCTGAAATCCAGCTGATACCGGAAAGTCAAGATAAAATGCTTGATGCTTTCCCTAACCAAGTTTTCAGAATACCAAGTTTGTACCCTAGCAGCTTCCAAAGGCAACAAATTTCAAAACGGTTATAGGCGCAGATATTAAACATACAACTGACGAGTTTGGACAGACGTACACATTTCTATAACTGATGCACAGTCAAGGTATTGGATGTTACCGTCACCCCAGAAAGTTCCCTGGTGCCCTGTCTTAGTCAATGACTCCTCTATAGGCCACCAGCATTCTGCTCTTCCTCACCAGCACAGCTTCGTTTTCCTCGTTCTTAAATGCCGTGTAATTAGAATCACGCAGGACCTGTAACATCAGCGACCTCTGTGTCCTTGCTCCTTCAGCCGTGCCCCACTGCCTGGTCTCTCGTCTCCTACGCAGCAAAGGCACTTCCTGGAGTTACCCTTTATGGCAGTCTGCTGCCCACATCCATCTTCCTTGATGGCCTCACTGTTAGCGAGGCGTTAAATGTTGCTCCAAGGAACCAGCTAGCTGTTCCCTGAGCCTTTGTTGCCATGGCCTCCTAGCCCCATCCTTGAGCTGGGTGGTGCAGGTGTGGGCAGCACAGAGAGCAGTGGGTGGCTGGGTCTTCGGCTCCTTGCTCAGGGTTGTGGTCACAGCGATCGGGGCCGGCTGTGACAGCTGCTGCTCCTCCTGGGGCATAAGGGTCACTAGACGGGGCGTGGTGGGCTCTCTCAACTTCTCTGGGGTCCCCTCTCCAGCCCTGATACCAATAGAATTCTAACGCATCTTCTGATGAGCAGAAGTTTTTTTAGCAGCTTTATTAGGGATGTGATAACATAATAAACTGTGCTTGTTTACAGTGTACAGTTTGGGAGTTCTCTTGCGGCCCAACTGGTTAAGGATCTGGCATCGTCACCGCAGCAGCCCAGATCACTGCTGGGGTACAGGTTTGATCCCCGGGCTGGGAACTTCCATGTCTCATAGGCACACCTCCAGCCCAGCACCCCCCCCCAAAAAAAAAGTGTACCATTTGATTAATTTGGACACGTATATATCCCTTGAAACCAACAGTAGTTTCCATCAAAATAGTGGACACATAGATCACCCCCAAAACTTTCCTCCTGCGCCTTTGAAAGCCTTCCTGCCACCCCTCTCTCAACCCACCCCGGGCAAAAACTGTTGTTTCCTGTCATTAGATTAGTTTGTATTTCTGGAATTTTACATAGATTGAATCATACAGTATGTGTGTATTCTTTTTTTCAACTTCTTTCACTCAGCACCATTCGGAGATTTATCCACGTTGCTATGTGCATCTGTTTTGACCGCTGAACAGCAGGTAACATGATACTATGATTTGCTTATCCATTCTTATGTTGATGGATATCGAGTGGTGTCTGGTTTTGGGCTGTTACAAATAAAGCTGCTGTGAACATTCGGGTACAAGTCTTTGTATGGAGATATGCTTTCATTTCTTTTGGGTAAATATCAAGGAATGGAGTGGCCATGTCGCACAGGAGGTGGATGTTTAACTTTTTAATTTTTTATTTTTTTTGGCCATTGCCTGTGGCACGCAAAAGTTCTAGGGCCAGGGACTGGACCCACAGCAGTGACCGGAGCCACACCAGATCTTTAACCCACTGAGCCGCTAGAGAACTTCTTGACTTAAAACAAACAAAAAAAAAACCTACCAAAGTGGCTGTAGCACCGTGCTTCACCACCAGCAGTGTATGAGAGTTCCAGCAGTTCCATATCTCTGTCAGTACTTGGTATGGTCAGTCTTTTTGGTTTTCGGTATTCAAATACACATGCAATGATAGCTTGCGATTTTTTTTAAATGATTCTTATTTTTTCCATTATATTTGGTTTATAGTGTTCTGTCAGTTTTCTACTGTACAGCAAAATGAACCAGTCACATTTTATATATATATATATATATATATATATATATATATATATACACACACACATTCTTCTTCTCACATTATCACAGGTGACTAGATATAGTTCCCCATGCTATACAGCAAGATCTTATGGCTTATCCACTCCAAAGATTTTAATTTGCATTTCCCTAATGACTAATGGTGGTAAACATCTTATTTATCTTCCATATATAGATTCTTTGGTGAACTGTCCTTTTTTTTTTCAAAACCATGACTCATTTTTTTAAATTGGGTTGTTTTCTTATTTTTGAGTTTGGGGAGTTCTTTATATCTCCTGGATACAAATCCTTTAACACATATGTGATTTGCAGTTATTTGCTCCGAGTCTATGGCTTGCCTTGCTATTTTTTTTAACAGTGTCTTTTGCAGAAGAGAATTTTTTAATTTTGATGAAGTCCAATAAATCAGTTTTGCTCTCGTTATGGACTGCGGTTTGGGTGTTGTAGTTTAAAAAAATCTTTGCCTAAGCCAAAGTCACGAAGACTTTCTCCTATATTTTCTTCTAGAAGTTTTATAATTTTAGATTTTTCATATAGATAAATGATCGATTTTAAGTTGATTTTTGCAGAAGGTGTGCAGAATGAGAAGTTTATAATTTTGATAAGTCTGGTTTCAGGTTTTTTTTTTTTTCTTTTATAGTTAGTGCTTTTTATGTCCTAAGAAATCTTTGCCCCAAGTTTACAAAAATATTTTCCTCTGTTTTCTTCAAGAAGGATAATGTTTTAAGCCTTTATATTTAGGGCTATAATCCATCTCAAATTAAGTTTTACATATGGTGTTTGTTTATCTAGCATTCCAGCATCATTTGTTGAAAATACTCTTTCTCCCACTGAATTTCTTTGGTGCTCATCAATAATATTTTTTTTAAAAAATAAACTCCAGTTAAAAATATACTCTGAGGAGTTCCCGTCATGGCTCAGTGGTTAACGAATCCGACTAGGAACCATGAGGTTGCGGGTTCGATCCCTGGCCTCGTTCAGTGGGTTAACGATCCGGCGTTGCTGTGAGCTGTTTGTGGTGTAGATCGCAGACGCGGCTCGGCTCCTGCATGGCTTTGGCTGTGGCGAAGGCCGGCGGCTACAGCTCCTGTTAGACCCCTAGCCTGGGAACCTCCATATGCCGCGGGTGTGGCCCTAGAAAAGGCAAAAAGATTTAAAAAAAAAAAAAATTGGCCATTTGGAGGAGGCTTTCTGGCCAGGGAGGTCTCTGTTTCTTTCTACTCTAGCATGGCTGTCATTGATCTCCACGTTAAAATGAACATGATTTGCTGCAGTTTGGGGCCCAGCTATAGATAAAAGAACAGGAACTCACCACTTCGTTGATGGCTTTGATGAGATAAAGACCATCCTTATAAAAATAAAACAGTCTAATGATACCTGAAACAGAAAAATAAGTAAGAATGAAGACAGACAAGTGAGCTGAAGAAAAACTGGAATTTTTTTTTAATTTTCTTTTTTGCTTTTTAGGGCTGCACCCATGGCATATGGAGAGTCCCAACCTAGGTGTCCAACCGGAGCTACAGCCGCCGGCCTACACCACAGCCACAGCAACGCGGGATCCGAGCCACGTCTGCGACCTACACCACAGCTCACAGCAATGCCGGATCCTTAACCCACTGAGCAAGGCCAGGGATCGAACCCGCAACCTCACGGATACTAGTCGGATTCGTTTCCGCTGGGCCACGACGGGAACTCCGAAAACTGGAATTTTATATTTGACTTTCCGATATATCTGTCTAAGTTTGTGCAATGTTAGGCTTCGTCCCTGGCCCCTCCGCTGCCCGTGGGTATCTTGTTCTCCTTTTCTTCCGCCTCTTACCTGACATGTTCAAGTTCTGCTCCCTCCCAGGTCCTCTCT
>PVHT021183629.1:397391-418418 GCA_004024745.2 Catagonus wagneri | reverse complement strand
TACCCTCGGTATATGGAGGTTCCCAGGCTAGGGGTCAAATCGGAGCTGCAGTTGCCGGCCTATGCCACAGCCGCATCTGTGACCTACACCACAGCTCATGGCAACGCCAGATCCTTAACCCACGGAGCGAGGCCAGGGATCGAACTGGCATCCTCACAGATACTAGTTGGATTTGTTTCCACTGCGCCACAACCGGAACTCCTCAATAAGTAATTCTGTCATCCTAATTCCCATCTAACCTAAGGGCGCCGGGACGTGATTCTCACCGCCATGACTTCTCGCCTCTCTCTTTGGGTGCCTCCCAGACACTCACTTCCTGCCCCTACAGCCGTAATACAGACCTTGGGGGCGCATCTGGCCCACTGTGGGTACAGGTCTAACTCAACCCTCTAAGCACTCATGATGTGTCTGTCCCAGGACCGTGATGTGCTGGGACAACCAAGACAGTCTCTGTCCTCAAATTCATCACATCGAGACCCTCACAGGCATGTAACCAACTAGGTATAATGCGGTGTGATAAGTGCATCAAACTTTACACCAAATTTCTCCCAAGTAGCAACATTCCCACTCCAGGTGCCTCAAAGATGTGCATGCGCTAATGGAATTTTTCAGCTCACAGGCCCCAGAAAGCTTACTGTCCTAAAACTGCTAACCCTGGAGGAACGGCATCATGAGCCACCCCCATTATCTAAGGCAGAAAGGAGTTGATTTTCGTCACTTCCCGTCACGTACCTCCCCCACTCCCTGACCCCCCACTTACAGTCCATCACTCATGAAGTTTTCCCATTATACTTTCCTTTTCATTTTTTATGATTTTTATTTTAAATTAATTTTACACTTAGAGAAAAACTGCAAAAATAAGAGTTCTCTTATGTCCCTCACCTCCTTTTTCTTTTTTTTTTTTTTGCCTTTTGTCATTTTAGGGCCGCACCCGCGGCATGTGGAGGTTCCCAGGCTAGGGGTCGAATCGGAGCCGTAGCCCCCGGCCTTCGCCGCAGCCATAGCAATGCAGGATCCGAGCCGCGTCTGCAACCTACACCACAGCTCACGGCAACGCCGGATCCTTAACCCACTGAGCAAGGCCAGGGATCGAAACCGCAACCTCATGGTTCCTAGTCGAATTCCTTAACCACTAAGCCACTACGGGAACTCCCCCTCACCTCCCTTTTCTAATGTTAATGTCTTACACAACCATAGTACGATCTCCATTTCATTTTAACAGCCCCTGCCTTGGTTTGGACTTTGTGATTCCTCCCCTCAGCAGATGCACTAGCTCTTCCTGGCCTCTCAAACTCTCCTTTTTAGTTTTTCAAATTCCTATCAGGGTGCTCTTCCTAAAAAGCCAACTGGTAAAGCCGCTCTCCTACAGAAACAGCATCCAGGACACAGTCCATAGTTCTCCACACTGTGGTCCTCAGGCTTGGCTCATCCTCAGGCTGAGAGAAACTAAAGCAAGTCTGGCTTATCTGAGCAGCAGGATGGCTAAGACCTGGAAAGGGTGTGGCCTCCAGGGCCACACTGCCTGCTTCAAATCCTGCCAGTGCCACTTACTTCCTGCGTGGCCTCAAGGAAGTTACTTAAGCTCCATGCCTCAGTTGTCTCTTCTGAAAAGCAAGAATAATAAACTGTATTTACCTCCTTGAACTGTTGTGGGGGCTCAGTGGGATGTGAATTGTGTGCCCGGCACCCCACACTGTCCTGCAGATATTAGTTAATACTGCGTGGCCACGGAGAACGCTCCATGTCTGGCCCCTCCCATGGGGAAAGAAGATTAAATTGAACACCAGTCTACAGATAGCTGTAAATTAGGCTACAAAGGAAGATGAAGGACAAATACCCATTTCATCCACAGGAGCAATGAGTATGTCACTCCCCAGATCTGTGGCCCAGATGGATGTGACATCAACCTTAAGTTTCTCCCAAGCATAGATTCGTTTAGCGTTGTACAGACTGTAGATGGAGAATCCTCTGGTTCCTCCAATAAACACATAGTCTTGGGAAAGAGCCATGCAGTTTGGCAGGTTGTTGAGCTGAGAAAAGAAAAACAAAGAAAAAAAAAATGGAAAGGGCCTTTCAGTTATCACCATCGGCAAGTAATATGAGCTAACTTTGCAAAGAGGGCTGTAGCTCCTTCGTACTTAAGGCATCACGCCCAGACACGGTGCCCATCTAAATGTCTTGCCCGAGCATCAAGAAAGTCAGAGCGTTCCATTCTTAGGGGGGCGGGGCCAGAGGAAGCAAAGAGGCTGAGAATGAGCGCTCAACCCCAACGCCAAGTGTGGTCGTGGACCCTGCGCTGAGGGGACCAGTGACCCCATTCTCTGTGTTTTGTTCATCTAGAACACCGTGGAAAGAACGATGGCTGATGCCCTGGCAGAGTCCTAACCATCAAGCAAAAGACTAATTAATACACTCAGAAAGATGTAAAAACAGGAGTTCCCGTCGTGGCTCAGTGGTTAACGAATCCGACTAGGAACCATGAGGTTGCGGGTTCGATCCCTGGCCTTGCTCAGTGGGTTAAGGATCCGGTGTTGCCCTGAGCTGTGGTGTAGGTCGCAGACACGGCTTGGATCCCGTGTGGCTGTGGCTGTGGCGAAGGCTGGCGGCTACAGCTCCTGTTAGACCCCTAGCCTGGGAACCTCCATATGCTGCGGGTGTGGTCCCAGATAAGGCAAAAAGACCGAAAAAGAAAAGATGTGAAAACAATAGGATGTAAAAGATAAAATTGCCACTCTGGATCTGAGCTGTGTCTGCAACCTACACCACAGCTCACGGCAACACTGGATCCCTGACCCACTGAGCGAGGCCAGGGGTGGCACCTGCATCCTCTTGGATACTAGTCAGATTTGTTTCTGCTCCATCCTAACAGGAATTTCCACAACTGTCTAATCTTCAATGAACCAGAACCCCTCCACCCGGCAATTACTAAATCTGTTTTCATCAGCATCAGCAGGCCCATCGTCTTTCAACTATACACATGTCTTACTGAGTGAGGGTTCCTGGTAGAAGCCCTTCCCTAGATCAGATGCTTTCATTCACGAACACTCAGCTGAGAAACAAGCGTTCTTGGTCAGCTGCTCTGTACCTTGCTCTCCATCACTGGAGCGTAGATGGTGGGCTGGATCCGGCTAAGCTCAGCTTTCCTCGATGTGTCCCGCTCCTCAATAATTTCCCACGAGCAGTCAAACAGATAGTCCACCAGCTTGTTGATCATGCGGTAAGGCTGAGGTAAGGGATCCAGCTCTTGATCTGGACCCTTGAAGATGTAATCCCCTTCATCATCCTTAGACCAGTCCTCCTCTGTGAGGGATAGCCCCTCCAGGGTCCCCTTTCGTGTAAAGATGGGCAGCTTCATCTTCTGGGTTCGACTTCCTTGGGGAGATGTCATGGCAGAAGGTGGCGCTGGAAACATCGGTGAAACTCGGAAAGGCTGATGAAGGAAGCAAGCCAAGGTGCTCTGAGAAATAGGACATGTTACAGAGCTAGCTATTTCCTCGTTGGCACAGTAGCCTGTGGGAACTACTTATTCTAGAGACTGACCCGTACCTTATTTATCACACCGCTGTTACCATATTGTCAAGATCCGCTCTTCATGTTACTAAGGATATCTACCAAGATAGGTACTGACGGCTAACCTCTTCCAGGCCAGCCCAGGGTGATGTGTGCTATGAGGGGAGGAAAGGAATTTGGCATCCTTGCTGCCTTTCTGCACTTCCTGATCTTTCTGGGCCAAAGAGAATGCGCCTGTTTCTCCTACAACTTAATGCTTTCTCCTGGCTCTTGCGTCTCTGCAGACGGTTGTGCTCAAGCCAGCTGGGTTAGGAGCCACGACTTTTGCACTTCCTTTTCCCTCACCTCCAACTAGATGTAGCTCAAGTACAGCGTTCCCTCCATGGCTCGGAGGTTGACGAACTTGACTAGGATGCATGAGGTTGCGGGTTCGATCCCTGGCCTCGCTCAGTGGGTTAAGGATCTGGCATTGCCATGAGCTGTGGTGTAGGCTGCAGATGCTGCTCGGATCCCACGTTGTTGGTGGCTGTGGCGCGGCTGTGGCTCTGATTCGACCCCTAGCCTGGGAACCTCCATATGCATCAGGTGAGGACCTAAAAAAAAAAAGTGTAGCTCAGGTACTTCCACCTCTTGCTGATTTGTTTCTTCCTTTCTAGTTCTGCTGCTGCCATCCAGGGGCTCTGTAGGCATAGTGCCCAGAGCCTACGAGATTTTTCAAGGGTCTACAGAAATGTCTGAGACTTGAAAAAAAAGGACTAAAAAAACAAAAAATCAACTTATCAGCTCCACTCTTAGTGTGCGTAATGTTTAAGTAAAAGACTTTCAGGAGTTCCCTTGTGGCACAGTGGGTTAAGGATTTGGTGTTGTCACTGCAGTGGTTTGGGTTTGATCCCTGGCCCAGGAACCTCTGCATGCTGCAGGCGTGGCCAAAAAAAAAAAAAAAAAAAAAGGTATTAAAAAGGCATTTAATGTGGAACACGGGGTAGATTTTAGGATGCTTAATAGCTAGTGGGTAGGGTCTTGCACTGTCAGAGCGCCTTGGATCCATGGAAGTCGTATAAAGGCCTTGCTGCCATCATCTTTGTTTAGCTGCTACAGCACATCTGTGATGTTTCCAGTGCAAAAGTGAGTTTGAGAGGAAAGAACCGCCTAAAATAATCAGTGGGAACAGAAGGTTGAGCTCACACAAGGCCGGGAATAATAACTGTTTCCATCAGGGAGAATGGAAAAAGCTCATAGTTCACAAGCGCTGGCTATAGGGTACTCAGAAGAGTCTAGCCAAGTACTGGGAAAAATTAACCTTAGAATAAACGCTGTACTCGTATTAGCCAGCAAATCTTAGAAGTCAGAAGATCAAACTTACTTAGTAACTTAACTATATACCAAGACAAAGCTGGAGAAGACTTACAGGAACACAAATATGGAACCTAGGTCCCCTAAAACAAAGTACCCTCACTGAGTGTGTGATTAATCTTTCTGTCCAAAACTTGATTCCCTTTTTAATCTGACCACAAGCCTGTGCTGATTAAACACCAGTCACTCAGATGGAGTTCCCGTCGTGGCTCAGTGGTTAACGAATCCGACTAAGAACGATGAGGTTGCGGGTTCGATCCCTGGCCTTGCTCAGTGGGTTAAGGATCCGGCGTTGCCGTGAGCTGTGGTGTAGGTCGCAGACGCGGCTCGGATCCCGCGTTGCTGTGGCTGTGGCGAAGGCTGGCAGCTACAGCTCCTGTTAGACCCCCAGCCTGGGAACCTCCACATGCCGTGGGTGCGGCCCTAGATAAAGCAAAAAGACCGAAAAAAAACAAAAAACAAAACACCGATCACTAGAATCAGATGACAAAGATTGCAGTCGTTGATAACATCATAGGTGTACTAAAATTGCGGGTATAAACATCATCCTTAACGTACAAACTCAGATTGTTTCTCCAGGGCAGGATGAGCTCACAGACCCCCCAAGCCATGGACCACCTGACCAGAGGATTGTAAACCAGAGACGTCCTGATTCCCAAAACCGTGATTAAGGCATGTCACAGAAATGTCACAAGATGATGATTAAGCCCAGTTTCTTTGTTCTCCTTTCCAATATCTCTAACCCAGAGAACAAGCCGGAGTGGTTGTGAGATTTTTTTTTTTTTTCCCATTCCCTTGCTTGGTGCTCCGCAATAAACACGTACTTTGCTGTGAACACTTGCTGTCAGAGTTTGGCTTTTTGCACTTGGGCACACCAACCCTTGCTCAGTTACAGAGAGATCCAGCATCCAATGAAGAAAAATTCACAATGTCTAGGATCCAATCAAAACAAATTACCTGGCATGCAGAGAAGCAGGAAAACACAAGCCATTATAAAGAGAAAACTCAGTCAATGAAAGCTGACATAATCAACACAGATATTAAAATCAGCAGGCCATAACAGTGTACCCCACATGTTCAAAAAACCAAGAGGAAATGCTGAACATGTTAACCGGAGATGAGGAAGATATTAAAACACACACACACACACACACACTGAAATTTTAGGGGTGAAAACTACAATGTCTCAGATGAAAAATACACTGGATTAGATGAATAACAAGATTTCAGAACAAGACAAATGCGTCACAGAAAAGATTTGTGCACTTGGAAACACAGCAACAGAAATAAAATGAAACAAAGAGAAAAAAAGTGAAAAAAAATGAAGAGAATGAAATGTTGCAATCATCTGAAGTAGCCTAATATAAGTGTGATTGACGTCCTCAAATGAGGGAAGAAAATTTTTAAAAAGTTACAGAAAAATGGACAGAAATTTTCAAATTTTGATGAAAACTCTAAAATCCACAGTTTCAAGAAGAAAAAGAAATCCTAGGCAAATTACACATGAAGAAATTTATACCAAAACACATCACGATCAAAACTAGCAATAAAGACAATATTTGAAATGCAGCCAGCGACAGACATTTACAGAGGCACAGAGAACAACAGATTTCCTGAAGGAAACAGCATAAGTGAGAAGGCAGTGAAGCAACATCTTGAAAGTACTGACAGAAAAAATTTGTCAATCAAGAATTCTAGGTTAAAAAACATAACTCAATAAATGAGGGTAAAATACAGACTTTTTATGCATTCAAAAACTGAAAGAAATCAGCAGCAGCAGATCAGCATTATAAAAAATAATGTGAAGGGAGTTCCTGTTGTGGCTCAACGGGTTAAGAATGCAACTTATATCCATGAGATGAGGGTTCGATCCCCAGTCTCACTCAGTGGATTAAGGATCGGCCACGGCCGCAAGCTGCAACATAGGTCACAGATGAGGCTCCAGATCCGGTGATGCTGTGGCATAGGGCAGCAGCTGCAGCTCTGATTTGACTTCTAGCCTGGAAATTTCTATGTGCCGCAGGCGCAGCCATAAAAAGAAAAAAAATAATAATGTGAAAGGTCTTCAGGCAGAAGAAAAACAGGCCTTCAGGCATCACAGAGAAATGTGAATCTAAGCAAAAGAATGAAAAGCACTGGATGATAGATATGTAGGTAAATATAAAAGACTTTCTTATTATTTAAATGTCTTTAAAAGATATTTAAAGTGTTTAAACAAAAATAATAATGTAGTGTGGGTTAATAACATACGTAGGAGAAAAATATGACAATATTAGCACAAAGGCTAGGACAGAAGAAATAGAAGTATACCACTATTACTTGAAGACAGACTACGATATAAATTAAAGATGCATACTATAGGAGTTCCTTGGTAGCCCAGCAGGTTAAGGACTCAGTGTTGTCACTGCTGTGGCATGGGTTCAGTCCCTGACCTGGGAATTTCTGCATGCTGCCTCTCCAAAAAAAAAAAAAAAAAAATGTATATTATAAATCCTAAAGCAACCACTAAAGTAATAAAGACTTATAGTTAATAAGCCAACAAAAGAGGAAAAAAAGACTCACAAAAATAGGTAATATAGGAGTTCCCCTTGTGGCTCAGCAGTAATGAACCAGACTAGGATCGGTGAGTACATGGGTTTGATCCCTGGCCTCGCTCAGTGGTTTAAGGACCCAGTGTTGCTGTGAGCTGTGGTGTAGGCTGCTCATGTTGCTCAGATCTCTCCTGGCTGTGGCTGTGGCTGGCAGCTGCAGCTCTGATTGGATCCCTAGCAATAAAAGCTATTTTTTTTTCTCCTTTACCCAGAACTCTGTCTCCGCATTTCTATTTCTATCGGTGGACAGAGGCCGACTTTCGTCAACTGAGCAGTTTCATTTTAATCTCTTTTTGCCCCCCTTTTGTTCATGTTAATCCTTTTAGAATTTCTTCAAGTAGCACTCTTCTCTCAGCGTTAAATAACCCCAACAGAAAGTTCTCTCATTTACCCAGAGCTCTCATGCTAGAAATACTTTTTCAAGAATTGGCTTAACCCCGCTCTAACCATTTCCTATCCCAGATCTGGAGCTGGTGAGGCTCAAGGGACGCGGATGCACAGAGTTGGGAAATGACTAGGCCTTTCAGTCCCCAAGTAAAAATTCAGAGGAATCTCCATGAGGGATTCCGCCGGGGTCCATGGGTCCCTGGGTCCCTGGGATCTGCGGGGAGGCGCAGGGCATCCCGGGGACCCCTGAGGCTTTGGAGACGGGCCCTCTCAAGCCCGCCTCCCCCTTCTAGCAGATCTTAGAGGTAGATGGAAGTCCAAGGGGAGCCGCAGCACCGGAGGACCGAAGCCACGTTTCTCTCACCTGGGCCAGCGGTGTGACGTTGCCTTAGTAACCACAACTTCCGGTCCAGCCGGAAGCCCTGCAAGTCGCTCTTCCGAACGTGCCCCCGCCCCTGCGGGGGCGGGGAGACGCTCCCTTGGGCCGGCGGAGACTGACCCTCCCGCGGGGACCCGACGGCCACCCCTGAGGATTCGCGCGACACAGCAGCCCCAGTGCGACTCACGGCTTTGGGCTGGACGCCATGGACGCCTTCATCCGCTTCACCAACCAGACCCAGGGCCGGGACCGGCTCTTCAGGTGAGTCAGGTGCCTGCGTCCTCCACCCCCGTTCCCATTCCTCCACCCCGTACACGGTTCCATGTTCTCCGGCACCCGGGGAAGCAGAGAGTGGCCCAGTGGACGGGAGCAGCAAGGGCGCTGCCGGCCCCCGGAGAGAATGTGGTCCTGGAACCTCTGCCCTCCCTCAATTAAAAGGGGCTGAGCCCAGCGCATCGCGTCCCGTCCTGAACCTCTCGCGCCAAAGCCCCGGTGCCTGACCCCGCAGCTCTCTCGGGGACCGCTGGCAGTGTTAAACCAGCCTCCTCTACTAACTTGAGAAAGACTGGGAATAATCATTCTTCCGAGGAGTTACTGAAGACAAGCTTTGGGTTGACATTCGTGTCTAGAGAAGCCTATCTTATGCTTGTAGCTTCTAAAACCCCATGAAATTCTCATGGGGAGAATAAGAATGTACTTATCTCCCGTTTTCGTCCTATCGATGAGATACCGTGTGTGAAATAGGTTTTTTTTTTGTCTTTTTTGCCTTTTTCCTAGGGCATATAGCGGTTCCCAGGGTAGGGGTCTAATCGCAGCTGTAGCTGCCAACCTCCGCCAGAGCCACAGCAACGCAGGACCCGAGCCGCGTCTGCAACCTACACCACAGCCCACGGCAACGCCGGATCCTTAACCCACTGAGCAAGGCCAGGGATCGAATCCGCAACCTCACAGTTCCTAGTCGGATTCCTTAACCACTGAGCCACGACGGGAACTCCTGAAATAGTTTTGTGAACTGTAAAACAAAGTAGAGGGTGGAGAGCCCCAGAAAGAACTGACTGCACCTCAAAGGTACACACTATGCTACTGAAAATACCGAACAGAGATTGCGCCTTTAATGCTGAGTCATAATATTTCTTTTAGAAATTCGGTTGAGTTTTGCTCAATAATAAAAAGTGATTACAGTTGCAGTTTGATTTAACAGCTTTTCCTTCTTCTGGGTTTACACCTGCTAAGACACCCAGGCCAATGGGAGCCCCAGTAAATATGAAACTTTTTTTTTTTTTTGTCTTTTTGCCTTTTCTAGAGGCGCACTTGCGGCATGTGGAGGTTCCCAGGCTAGGGGTCGAATTGGAGCTGCAGCCGCCGGCCTTCGCCACAGCCACAGCAACGCGGGATCCGAGCCTCGTCTGCGACCTACACCACAGCTCACGGCAATGCCGGATCCTTAACCCACTGAGCAAGGCCAGGGATAGAACCCGCCACCTCATGGTTCCTAGTCAGATTCATTGACCACTGAGCCACGAAGACGGGAGCTCCAGAAACTTTCGAAAGCCGAGGATGCCAGGTATTGTTCTCAGTATGTTACAACTGTTAATCCATTTAACCCTCAACACCATCCCAGGAAGTAAAATTCTCTGAATCCCATCCCTGTTTCAAGAAAGGGGAAACTGAAGCAGGAGGTTAATAGATACTAAACGGCTGACCTGAGAGATTGCAACTGCGCAGTTGATTCCAGAGGCCACCTTTCTAAGTACCAAGCCACACTGCCTTTCTGGTTAATTTGATAGATTTTCAAAATGGTGGCGTTCTGTGACAAGCTTCATCAAAATCGAAGCCTGCAGTTCCAGTGTACTCAGAATATACCCTGCAAAGTATATCAGTTGAAGTTGGTTAATAAATAATTGTTCAGGATGTACTCATTCAGCATGACCTAATATCTCTGCCATTCATTTCCTAATCTACTTAATGATCTGCAGCTTCTGTGAACAGACTGGCATTCATAAAATCATGCTTTGTTTTTGGACACATGTCTATTTTTAGAACACATCTGAGAAAGGGGGATTCATTGGCTTGAGCGGCTTGGGCTCTCCAGCCAAGAAGCATATCCAAAGCGAGAGAAAGAGATTGTTGCTTTTTACTTCACCCTTGGTAACCATTCAGCATTTTGGAAAATGTGCCACGTTTTTATTGGGAGTGATATTTACAGCCTACAAGGATTCAAATACAGTCATAGGACTGTAGGAGCCAAGCACCTGCCTGCTTTGTGTACTAGACTACCAAATGCGTGTAGATGTTTCACTATGAGGTATAAAAATTTTCATTTTTGGAGTTCCCGTCATGATGCAGTGGAAACAAATCGACTAGGAGCCGTGAGGTTGCGGGTTCGATCCCTGGCCTCGCTCAGTGGGTTAAGGATTCCGCTCTGCTGTGGCTGTCGTGTAGGCCGGCAGCTACAGTTCGAATTGGACCCCTAGCCTGGGAACCTCCATATGCTGCAGGTGTGGCCATAATAAAACAAAAAGACCAAAAAAAAATTTTTTTTTTCATTTTTTATGTTTCTTGGTAAGGCATTGCTGTTTGTACTCATGACAGTAATCACTTTATTGGATATTTAGTATTATCAAACAAGAGTTTGTATTTTATGTAAATACTAATTAGTTCTGAACGACAAATCTGTACTTGTTTGTGTATTGGTGTGTATTTGGACCTTTTATAAAAGTTAAGCAATACGCAAACAGTGGACTTTCATTGGTTCTGGTTTGAATGTGTGACCTGTCACACAAATAGTTGGTAAAAAAAATTTTGTTTCAGAAATTAGGAAATCTTTTAGAAATTTACATGGGAGAAAATAGGTAAAGATCTTTGCAGAATTAACATGAGGTAGATTTTTGTGCAGTTTACTGCTTTGATCGTAGCCAATTCTCTGTGCCAGCAAAAGGCCTTTTGAGGGACTGTTCAGAGTGTCATTGCAAAGTTCTCTTTCATTACCTTTGCATTGCGTTTCCATCACATGGTCTATGTTTTGGTCCCGTGGGGTGACTTGAAAAATGTTGCTCTTGTAAGAGCTGCTACATGAGAAACAGTCTTGGTAAACCTTGCCTTTAGAAAGACACGTTTCTCCTTCCCTTCCTCCATGAATCAGATTTTTTATTTGGCTTGTAACTCATTCCCCTCATTTTTTTTTTTTCCATTTCAGAGCCACTCAGTACACATGCATGTTGCTTAGATATTTATTAGAACCTAAAGCTGACAAAGAGAAGGTGGTAATGAAGCTCAAGAGACTGGAGTCCAGTGTGAGCACTGGCCGTAAATGTAAGTACCCTGCCCCTCGAGGGGCGGTGGCTCCTGGTTTAGAATCTTCAGACCCTGTAGTTCACAAAATACGTGCTGGATTGTGAATTTCTAGTCAGGCAAGTTTATCGATGAAGTTCACCAGTAAGGTGCCACAGAATGACAAGCGGAAAAGGTGGACCGTTTGCAAACACTGTCCCGCGTTCCCTCTCTTTCTGCTTCATCACAGCCAGCGGGGCCTACAGTGTTAGTTCACCTTTAGTTCTTAGAATCACAAAAGGCTCTGGTGATCCCTGACCTAAGCTCCTGGCTCCTGGGAACCCTAGAAGAAGAGCTGTATCCTTGAGCCCCTGCCTTTTCCCTTTCTCTTGAGGGACTGCTAGAGGAAACGGACACGTTTGCTTCAGTCATCAGCGGGGTTGTTTCATGTTAAAGGCAAAAAAATGATCAGTGTTTTGTACTCATTTAATTCACTGTAATAATAACGCAGGAGTTCCCGTCGTGGCTCAGTGGAAATGAATCTGACTAGCATCCATGAGGACAAAGGTTCAAAGCCTGGTCTCACTCAGTGGGTTAAGGATCCGGCGTTGCCATGAGCTGTGGCATAGGTCACAGACACGACTCAGATCTGGCATTGCTGTGGCTGTGGTGTAGACCGGCAGCTACAGCTCTGATTGAACCCCTAGCCTGGGAGCTTCCATATGCCTCGAATGTGGCCCTAAAAAACAAATAATAATAATAATGCATCCTGGAAAAATCTTATACTTCTAATAGCAATTGCATGCCCAACTCCTAGTTGATGAGAATCAGATGTTACTGCAGTGTAGAAATCAGATGTTAATTATTTTCGAGTACCTACTTCATATAGATACAGTGCTGGGCTTTATGAGAGGCCTAAGATGACATAAATGGTATAAAATTTAGTACCAAATATGTTGGTTGGGGTAGAGGAAAAGAAAGGTGCTTTGAGGAAGCAGACCTTGAGAGGCGGCGAAAGGGAGTGGAAGGAGAACATTCTTGAAGGGTGGTTTCCTCTAGTGAAGGCTCAGAATGGTCAGGAGCAAACCATTATATTGGAGAATCAATGAAGAAACTAGTCTGATGGAGAAAACATTTAAGTGGTCAAGGAGAGGGTGGGGCGAGCTTTTCTGGATAGCTTAGAAAGCCAAGATTAGAAGTTCTCAGGCTCTTCAGAATGTTGGAGCTCAAAGGTCCTTAACTCAAAGGTCACTTGTCTCTGAGGTCCAGAAAGGACTCAGCTGAGGTTCCTCAGCCGGTTAGTGGAAGAGCCGGAACTGGAACCCAGGATTATTCATTCCATATTTTGTGTTATTTTTGATAAAATAATACCAGACAGGAGTTCCTGTCTTGGCTCAGCAGTAATGAACCTGACTAGTATCCATGAGGACGCGGGTTCGATCCCTGGCCTTGCTCAGTGGGTTACAGATCCGGCGTTGCCGTGAGCTGTGGTGTAGGCCGCAGACACGGCTCGGGTCTGGTGTTGCTGTGGCTGTGGCGAAGGCCGGCATCTGCAGCTTTGATTCGACCCCTAGTCTGGGAACTTCCATATGCCATGGGTGCGGCCCTTAAAAAGCAAATAAATAAAGAAATAAATAACCAAACATTTTTCTGCGATTGTAAGTTTCCTGAGGGTAGCTCCTTCTGTGCAATGCTGAGTCCACGATATGATCCTTTAGGGAAAGTACTTCGTTTGTATCATCCGTAATGTTTAGGAATATAACTGTTTCTGAGAAAGCACTCTGTAAGTATGGGTTGATTGACGCGTCCCTGCTTAAGTGAATTGCAAAATCAGATAAAGGACCTGCCCTTGCAATGATTAATTTAATTCGGCCAAGAGTCACATATGACAGTATTATTAGTTGTGCTGTCCACTAAATCCTGCCATCTCTCCTTGGTCTTTTTGACAGTGGGGAGCCAAAGGGGGTTTGGACCAGAAACATGGCAAGGTGATAATGGTGTGGTTTTTGTTTGTTTGCTTGTTTTTTGTTTGTTTGTTTTTTTTTGTTGTTTTGTTTTGTTTTTTGCATTTTTAGGGTCACACCTGCAGCATATGGAGGTTCCCAGGCTAGGGATCTAATTGGAGCTACAGCTGCTGGCCTTCGCCACAGCCACAGCAACACCAGATCCGAGCCGCGTCTGCAACCTACAGCACAGCTAACGCCAACGCCGGAGCCTTAACCCACTGAGCGGGGCCAGGGATCGAACCCGCAACCTCATAGTTCCTAGTCGCATTCATTAATGGCTGTGCCACTACGGAAACTCCACTTGTTTTTGTTTTTAAAGCAGTCTTTTAACTGGAAAGTAAATAAAGTGTACAGTGTTGCATCTGGAGTTCCTGTTATCGTAGTACCTTCCTGCTAAAGAGGTAGAGCCAGTAATATTCAGCTGTAACAATCCACGCTTACAATTGCCCTGCCCTAAAGTGTACTGTACATCATTGTTAATGTAGTCAGTGAAATGGAGGCAGTGTTTAAAGAGTTACTGTCTTTTGTGCCTTCCGGGATCATTTTAAGCATCCTTAACATACTGTAAAGTTCTTCTCCTTATCTGGGCAAAGGCTGGGCTTCGGATGAGTCAGTTGTTAAAGGACCAGTGCCGACCTCTCACCCCGATCCAGAGATTCTGCCTATAAGATCCTGTGACCTGCTGATTAAATAACTGTTGACTGTTGTGGGTTCTTCTTGCAGGGTTCAGAGTAGGCAATGTGGTACATGCTATACAGGCGACACAGCAGAGCATTCATGCCACTGACCTGGTGCCCCGCTTATGCCTAACATTAGCCAGCCTGAACCGCGTGGTTTATTTCATCTGCGACACCATCCTCTTTGTGAAGAGCATAGGGCTCGCCTCGGGTGTAAACAAAGAGAAGTGGCGAATGTGGGCTGCTCGCTATTACTGCTCTTCTCTTCTGCTGAGCCTGGTCAGGGACCTGTACGAAATCTCCCTGCAGATGGAGCAGGTTGCACACGACAGGGCAAAGAGGGAGAAATCACCCACCCAGGATCCTTTTGGGTACAGCCTGGCTGATGAGGAAACAGAGTGGCTCCAGTCCTTTCTCCTTCTCTTATTCCGGTCTCTGAAAAAGCACCCCCCCTTGTTCCTGGACACCGTGAAGAACTTCTGTGATATCCTGATCCCTCTGGACCAGCTGGGGATCTGTAAGTCCAATCCTGGCATCATAGGCCTGGGAGGTCTCGTGTCCTCTGTAGCAGGCATCATCACGGTGGCGTATCCTCAAATGAAACTGAAGACCCACTGAGGTGGTTTCAGGCTGAAGACTGGCACCTGCTTTTGAAGACAACCTGTTAGTGGAATGGACATTTGCATTTAAGGCACCATCATGGCATACTGAGCTTAAGGACTTTCTCACATGACCGTTTAGTGACCTGTGATGTGACCGGAGGTGTCAAGAATGGTGAGGGGAGAGCGTGATTTGTGTTTCCTGGAGTGCTGCAGTGACTGCTGAATTTCTGAGTATTTTTTCCTTCATTGAAGGTTTATTGAGCATCTCTTCTGTGCGTAGTAGGAACTTAGTAGTTGCTGCATAAATAAAAATCGAAAGAGAAAAATTGAAAAAGATCCAGCCTAACAAATGGGCCCTAATATACAGTGACTTTGGGGCCATGTCACTTTTTTTTTTTTTTTTTGTCTTTTTGGCTGCACCTGTGGCGTATGGAGGTTCCCAGGCTAGGGGTCTAACAGGAGCTGTAGCCGCCGGCCTTCGCCACAGCCACAGCATCGCGGGATCCGAGCCACGTCTGCAACCTACACCACAGCTCACGGCAACGCCGGATCCTTAACCCACTGAGCAAGGCCAGGGATCGAACCCACAACCTCATGGTTTCTAGTCAGATTTGTTAACCACTGAGCCACGATGGGAACTCCTGGGGCCATGTTACTTTTGCTTAACTACGCTAGGTCCCATGCACAGTCCTCTCTCAGAGCTAGTACCAGCCCCTTGTTCTCTGACGGCCTAACCCCGCTTCCTCCATAGCTGCCAGTGCCAGGATGGAGGAGAGCTGGGCTTATAGCCTCTTAACTTGTTGGCTTTTACATCACTGTACTCCCGTCCTTCTTCTCTCCAAAGTAAAATCAGAAATGCATCAGGCACCTTCATGCTATGAATTGGTCCTTTGGTAACACAGTGAAGAAACAAAAAATCAGAAGCTGATAGAAATGACTTGAGGTCAAAATGATGTGGAAAGTCCGTGCTTGTGGGTGAGCCTGTGACAGATGAGGAGGCTGAGGCTAAAACTGAGGACAGAACCTCATTTCTGGGACTCCCAATCCAGTGCTCTTTCCACACTGCACTGCCTTCCTGACTGAGTGGAAGTGTGAGACTCTCCAGAATCCTATGCAAAAAGCCGTTTTTAGACCCTTTGTTGGTGAGTGGTTTATATTCTATTCTACAAAAATTAAAACTAGATCTAGATCATCGACTGGATCATTCAGTTTAGGCCCTATAACAGTTTGGGCACTTCTACATTAATTTTCATTAAAATTGTACAAATAAGAAACTTCACGGGAGTTCCCATCGTGGTCAGCAGTACGGAACCCGACTGGTATCCATGAGGATGCAGGTTCGATCCCTGGTCCTGCTCAATGGGTGAAGGGTCTGGCATTGCCATGAGCTGTGGTGTACGTTGCAGACACAACTTAGATCTGGTGTGGCTGTGGCATAGGCCAGCGACTATAGCTCCAATTCGACCCATAGCCTGGGAACTTTCATATGCCGCAGGTGTGACCCTAAAAAAAAGAAAAACTTCAGGAGTTCCCACTGTGGCACAGTGGGTTAATGATCCAGCTTGTCTCTGTAGAGGCTCCAGCTTGTCTCTGTAGAGGCTCCAGCTTGTCTCTGTAGAGGCCGTGGTTCAATCCCCAACCCAGCACAGTGGGTTAAAGGAGTCTGTGTTGCCACAGTTGCAGCGTAGGTTGCAGCTACAGCTCGGATACAGTCCCTGGCCCAAGAATTTCCAAATGCCATGGGTGTGACCATTAAGAAAAAAAAAAGGGGGGGAGTTCCCATCATGGCACAGCAGAAATGAACCCGACTAGGAACCATGAGGACTCGGAATCGATCCCTGACCTCGCCCAGTGGGTTAACGATCCCACGTTGCCGTGAGGTATGGTGTAGGTCGCAGATGCGGCCCAGATCTGGCGTTGCTGTGGCTGTGGCGTAGGCTGGCAGCAACAGCTCTGATTAGACCCCTAGCCTGGGAACCTCCATATGCCAAAAAAAAAAGTGCACTAAATAAATTTCCCATGAATGTGATTGAGATTCTTAAGAAAAGGTATGATTGAAATTCTTAAAAAGTAGATCTCTATTTTTCAAGTGACCGATCAAGGTAATGGGATTTGAGAAAGAATATTTGGGGAATTTTAAGAGAAATGAAAGCTGCTAGCAAAGCCCCAACAAATGGAAAATTTAACTCTCTTTACCTTGTCCAGGTCTTCTGCTGTAATAAATTAACCACGTCTAATAAATTTGTAGACAAAATGTCCTCACGTAGCTGTGAATGTGTTCTGGGAACGGAGAAGAGTTAAAAATAGGATCCAAACCTAATCCGCGTCTACACAGTTGGTAGAGCGAGTTCTGGGAAAATGGTCGGAAGATCCAGGCTGATGTGGAGGATGAAAGATTTAGATGTGGGATGTCCAGGTAGAAGGAGGCCTCTGCGAGCAGCTCGTCCAGACTGCTCCCGGGAGAGCGTCGTCTGCTGCCCTGTCAGTGGTGCGCTCATGTCTGCCTGGAGAACTCAGCCTTGCGGCCGCCATGGCCTGTCACACCGCTGTCCATGTCGGTCGTCTTGTCCTCCGCAGGGTGGGGGGCTGATGGAGGGCTTGGGAAATGCCACCTCTTTTGCAGTTTGTGGAAACCTTTGTGGTGCCCTCGTACCTCCTGCCTCGAGCATCTTCCTCCTTTTTAACTAACTCCCCGCCTCCAAGCCGCTACATTTATTCATGAGGGATTCTAAAAACCGAAGACATTACCTTTTTTTTTTTCTCCCGGTTTTACGGAGCTATTGGCACGATACTGTGTAAGTTTAAGGTGTAGAGAGCGTAATGATCTGACTTACATGCATCATGAGATGATGACCTCAAAGTTTAATGAACACCCATCATCTCATATGGATACAGAATTAAAAAAAAAAATATATATATATATATTTTTTTTGTCTTCTTGCCTTATCTAGGGCCGCACCCGCGGCATATGGAGGTTCCCAGGCTAGGGATCTAATCGGAGCTGTAGCCACCGGCCTACGCCACAGCCACAGCAGCGTGGGATCCAAGCCGCATCTGCAGCCTACACCACTGCTCACGGCAACGCCGGATCCTTAACCCACTGAGCGAGGCCAGGGATCGAACCCGCAACCTCATGGTTCCTAGTCGGATTCGTTAACCACTGAACCATGACAGGAACTCCCAGAATTAAAAATATAGAAAACTGCTTTTCTTCTTGTGATGATAACTCTTAGGACTTACTCTCTTAACAGCTTTCATAAAGAATGTGCAGCAGTGTCAGTTATCTTATTTTTGTTGTATTTTGTCCTTCGTACTTACTCGTCTTATAACCGGACATGTGTACTTTTCGACCGCCCTCATCCAGCTTCCCCTCCCCATCCCCTGCCCCTGGTAACCACAAATCCACTCTCTTTTTCCAAGAGTTTGTTTTTGGAGTAATATTGTTAGTAATACTGAACTAGCAACACTATTTTAGTTCCTGACGCACAACATAGTAATTCGATAATGCTGTGTGTTTGGAAATGATCAGCACGATAAGTCTAGTTACCATGTCTCACCGAAGATACCATGTAATTCTTGACTATACTCCCCACACTGTACATGTCATACCCAGGACACACTGATTTTGTAACTGAGAAGTTTGTACATAGTAATCTCCCTCACCTATTTCTCTTCTCTCTCCATGCCCCCACCCCAAATGGTAGGTATTCTTACTAACTGTATTTTTATTTTTTATGGTTTTTATAAGATTTCTATTTTTTCTATTAGAGTTGATTTACATTGATGTTTCTTTCTTTCTTTCTTTCTTTTTTTTTGCTTCATAGGGCCGCTCCTGTGGCATATGGAGATTCCCAGGCTAGGGGTAGAATCAGAGCTGTAGCCGCCGGTCTATACCACAGCCACAGCAACACCAGATCTGAGCCACGTTTGCAACCTGCACCACAGCTCACAGCAACGCCAGATCCTTAACCCACTGAGCAAGGCCAGGGATCAAACCCGCAACCTCATGGTTCCTAGTCGGATTCATTTCCGCTGCGCCACAAAGGGAACTCCTGTTTCTTTTTTTTTTTTAATTGAAATATAGTTGATGTACAATGTAGTGTTAGTTTCAGGTGCACAGTAAGTATTTCAGTGATTTTTTTTTCAGATTATTTTCCTTTACGGGTTATTACAAGATATTGAATATAGTCCCCTGTGCTATGCAATAGGTCCTTGTCTTTTTGGTTTTGTGTGGTTTTTTTTTTTGGTGTTTGGTCTTTTTAGGGCCACACCCTCAGCATATGGAGGATCCCAGGCTAGGGGTCCAAATGGAGCTGTAGCTGCCGCCCTTCGCCACAGCCACAGCAACGCCAGATCTGAGCCGCGTCTGCAACCTCCACCACAGCTCATGGCCACGCCAGATCCTTAACCCACCGAGCAAGGCCAGGGATCGGACCTGCGTCCTCATGGATGCTAGTCAGATTCATTTCTGCTGAGCCATGAAAGGGAACTCCAGTAGGTCCATGTTTACCTGTTTTGTATATAGCAGTGTGTATCTGTTACCCCAACTCCTAATTTATCCCTTCCCCACCTGCCCTTTGGCACCCACAAGCTTCTTTTCTATGACTGTGAATCTGTTTCTGTTTTGCATATAGATTCCTTTGGATTGTTTTTTAGATTCCACATAAAAGTGATACCATAATATTTTGTCCAAAGACATTTCTAATAGGCGTACAGGTCAGCACGTTCACAACTAAACATTTTTGCTGGAGAATTTGTTTACTCAGTCATGCCTGTTTGAATGCTGTCCTTGATTTGGAATCCCTTTGTGCACAAGATAGCCAAGGTCCCTGTGCTCAGACACTGGTTGGATGGGGCTGGGGGATGGGCCTGTAGGGGTGGGGAAGGAAAGCAGCTAACTGGGCCCTTCAAGCAGCTTCTAGAAAGTGAGCTTTTCCCGAGGGACTCTCTTAGGCCCTTTCACCACTTGTCACCTCTTCCCCACATTCTGGATGCCCGGATGAAGCAGCCAAAGAGCGAGCATTGTCAGCAGAGCTTTCTGGCACAGAGCCCTGTGCTGCCTCTCACCCAAAGCACCACCTCAGAGGCTTAACACTGCCCTTTGACCCGGGTCACTCTCGACACAGCCCCGTAGATAATCTGTCCTAAGCCTTGAAGTGCAGTAAGTGCAGAGGTCACCTCTTTAGATAACTTCCCTTCCTCTCCGTTATTGTCTTATATTTTTGAAAGCCCAGCTTGAAATCACTATTAAATGAATCACATATTTTTTACTTCTTTTGAAGACTTTGCTTGGCTTTCTCTTCCCTTTCCTAACTTCTCATCTCCTGCTTTATCGTATCCTAGATACAGAATTGATTATAAAGGATCTATTACAGATCTCCGTTTCTTGCCACCCTCTGCCTCTTTCTCCTGTTGCGCATGGTATACACCTTAGCAGAGAGCCAACAATAGATATGATCCTACCAAAAATAAGGGAAATAAGTTTTGTCCTGTTATCTGATCTATTTCATTTTTTTTTTCTTACTGCATGCTTCCATTTACTAAAAATCCAAAACTAGGAAAAACTTACCTACCTGTTAGAAATCAAGATAGTAAAAGGATAACCCTAGCAGGGTGGGCAGTTGTCCCACCTGGAAGGGGATGTAACAAATGCTTCAAGGTGCTGCTATTATTCACTTTAATGAAAAAGCCCTTCTTGGACAACCTGGAAACCATGGCTTACACCACAGCCCCCCATCATCTTCAAAGCCAGGGATTAGAACTTGGACTCCTGCCTGATTCACTGCTAAGGAAAGGGTGAGTGGTGGCAGGTGGTTGTCCAGATGCTGCTGATCAGTAACAAAATCTTGGTCAACATTGTCCCTTTTCCACACTTGATAAAAACCAGTTGGCTCTCGCACTGCATATTGTGGTGACATCTTAGACCAGGCAGAGTTCAAAAAGCTATCTTGAAATCTCGGATTTATGGAGATGAAGTTGCTCCCTCGAAAGCTAGGCTGTCAAGGAGTCAGCCTCAGCTCTGGTTCTCTTCTTCACTGAGAGCAATTTATCTTCATCATCAAAGACTAGTAGGAGTTCCTGGAGTTCCCGTCGTGGTTCAGTGGTTCACGAATCCAACTAGGAACCATGAGGTCGCGGGTTCGATCCCTGGCCTTGTTCAGTGGGTTAGGGATCCGGCATTGCTGTGAGCTGTGGTGTAGGTTGCAGATGCGGCTCAGATCCTGCGTTGCTGTGGCTGTGATGAAGGCCGGC
>PVHT021183629.1:381261-396391 GCA_004024745.2 Catagonus wagneri | reverse complement strand
AAAAAAAAAAAAAAGACTAGTAGGAGTACCTGTCATGGATCAGTGGCAACAAACCTGACTAGTAACCACGAAGGCACGGGTTCAATCCCTGGCCTTGCTCGGTGGGTTAAGGATCCCGCATTGCTGTGGCTGTGGTGTAGGCTGGCAGCTGCAGCTCCAATTCGACCCTTAGCCTGGGAACTTCCATATGCTGCGGCCCTAAAAAGACCGAAAAAAAAAAAAAATGGCTCGTACATTCAAGGGAGCTCTGTTCCTGTGTGGGTTTAAATCTTACTCTTCAAACTTCATTCCCGATAGTGAAAACTGAGCACGATGGAAATGGGTCGAAAACAGTTCCGTAGGACCCCTCCGTGGAAAAGGGGCCGAAGATGATAAAACTTGAGAGCTTAGGAGTTTAATGACACAGGTCTTAACAACTTTCTGGAAAACAGCTTTTTGAGAACTAGGGGCCTGAAATATGTTCCAGGACAGATATTTCACGGCCCTGGAATAATAACTGCTCTGAGTCTGGTTCTCTTTCAGCTCTGCGATCTACCGCCTAGTTGGCTAAGTCTCCTCGCAGAAGTTCGGATGTGCCCAGGGGACCCTGGGTCAAATAACCATGACAACCGGCTGACCCAGCTTTCTCTTCCTCTCTGCCCTCCTCTAGCTGGGAGGTGTCAGTGGCTTTGCTCCGGGCTTCCCCAGAGCAGCAGGGTTGCTTCTGCGGGAGGAGACGCTCTGCAGCCCGGGCTCCGCGGGACCAAGGTGGCAATCAGCTGGAGCGAGCCTGGGGGTCCTGGGGCCACCTTACTGGGTTTGTTTCTAAGAATCGAAGACGTCGAGGGTTAGGGTCGTCTGGGAATTTGAGCATGAAGCGGCCTGCAAGGAAACCACAGAGGGAGAAAGTATTTGGGGTGAATGACCAAGGGTGTAGGGCTCCGGGGCCAGCAGCTTTTCCAGAACACAGCCGAAATGGTTGGTTTTAAGAGCGCAGAGGGAACGGCTGGTAGATAGGCTTGCTTAAAAAGAAGGGATCAATGCAGAACTTTTTTATTTAAAAAAAAAAAAAGGACTAAACCCGAAACTCATTCTTGGGTCTCTTTTGGACCCTCATCCAAGAGCCCATAAATGTCATCTAAGTCCTCTTATCTCTTAAAGCTACTTTCATTTTTATTTCTCACCCCGAATCCTTAAAAAGAAACATCAGTCCTGACAAGCAGGCTGCGGAGTGACGCCTCAGACTCCAGGGAGTGGCCTTAATCTGTCCAGGGAACTCGAGTTCCCCAACAGCCTGGGCCCCGCCGGTGGCCGTGAGAAGTAGGGGGCTGAGCCCGTGGGTCTCCAACCGAGGACCTTCTCATGGACCTGGGCCCCTGTGCTTTGCAGCTTGAAGAACTACGATGGCAGTCAACCAGGGCCCCACCTTGCTGGATGGAGACCTCCCTGTAAGTAACTCGGGCTCCTCTGAGGCGGTGGACAACTGATGGGGGGACGGAGGAGCTGGGAGGAGAGGTTCAGGGGCCCTAGAGCAAGACAGGCGTAGATCATATTCATAATTCATTGACCGTCCCGTCGAAGTTATTCTTGCCCTCACTGCTTCTTGTGGAAGACTGTTAGGGGATCTGCGGGGGCGAGGTGCCGATTAAAAACGAAGCACCTTGGACAAAAGGCACGGAAAACTGGCTGGGAGGGGGAGGACAGGAAGGAAAGCCCTGTGTTCTGCAGCCCGGACGCAGAAGCCCGTGTTTTGGCCTCCTAAGAGGACCGTACGTTCAGGACCAAGCCGCCGTGTTCTCTACCTCCAGGGGTGGCGTGCACGGTGCCGGCTGTGTAAATGGCACGTCTTAAGAGTTACACGGTGCACGCTTGTGAATGCGGGAGCAGGTTGGAGGGGCAGCGTGTCCGGCATCGCGTGTCTAGCCTGGTTTTCACTGTGACTCAAAGTGGTTTAACACGTTCAGGCGGACCGAGTGCCTCCTGGCAAGGCCTCTCTGATTTGGCCCAGTTCAAATATAGCGAAACTTAAAAAAATCGTGAACCCAGACAATACCCATTTTGTCCCCAAGTTTGGCTTGAACTCACCCCTTTGCACGAGGAATCGCCATGTTTCGTTTTGGATTCGGTCCTAGAACCCAGGCATAAAAAGGTCAATCAAGTGCACGGTTAAGCCACCCTGAGAGATGGGGGTTGACTCCCTGCCAGGGATCTGCCTCCCTCCCTGGCTTTGCCTAAAACACCCCCTGAAGGCCCTGCCCAACACATGAAAGAAAATGTTTTCTTACTCCCAGTCCTAATCGTTTCCTAGTTCAAATTTCAAACTCACCTGTAAGACCAAAAGCTACAATAGTACAGCCCGCTGTCTCCTGCACGGTACCAGCCTCCTTGATGGGTCTTCTCACACAGAAGCCGCTGGGTCCTCCCCGCCAGAGCGGAGCCAGGCAAGGGCGTGTATTCAAAGCCGCAGAGAACTCGTGCTTCTGATCAGACCTGAGATGCTTATGCAGAGATTCTTAACATTCCTATAAGACAGGCGGAAAAATAGAATGCCCTTCACTGTCCCCTCGTCATTGTATTCCCCAACCTTGTGTTATTTTGAAGCAAATTCCAGATAGGCCATTTCAGGCCCGGGTTGGAATCCTGCCTCTTCCACTTACTAGCTGTGCGATCTTGGATAAGTCACTTGACATCTCTGAGCCTTTGCCTCCTCGGTGGCAAAACGGTGGTGAAAATGCTGACCTCAGGGAGTCGCTGTTAGAATTAAATAAAATCGTGGCACCAAACCATGCTGATCGGTGCCTGGAGCATGGTGACCCTGAGTAAATATTCTCTCCCTCTCCGAGACTAGAATCCACATTTTTTTTTTTAACTCGAAGTCCAGTGTTTTTTCACTAAGCTTCCCAGGCGATCTGAAGTTTAAGTATGTGGCTTCTGCCAAAGTTAGAATGCATTAGTAAGAGCACAGCACCCCGATAATGCAAGTGGTGGTTTCAGTGGGCCCCACACTCTCAGACCACACCTGGACTGCTGTCTTCCAGTCTGAGTTTGTGTTTTTAAGAAAGGCAGTGCCACACTGCAGTGGGTGTAGGGGAGGAATCAGGGTCGTGACCGCTTGTAAGCCGCGTTATAGGCACTAGAGCGGTTTAGAGTGGCGGTGAGTCTGCTGAAGGGAGAAATATTTGTCTTCAAGTATGTGAAAGGTCAGCCCACGGGTGTTGAAACAGATCTGCTCAGTGCTGCTTCACAGGGTAAAGGGTGGAACAGTGGGTGAGGGTGGATTTCAGCTCGGCGATGCCCTCCAACAAGGGGCACAGACTGCCCTGTGAGGGGTGGGCTCCATCCGAGACGTCCAAGTACCAGCCTCCCAGGGGGACTGAGGGAGGCACCCTTGCCGCAGAGGCCCCTGGGAGGCTTAAGCATCCCCGATTCTGTGCAGTCGGGCGGATCTGAGCTTACAGCTTAGGTGCAGCCCCGACGGTGACTCACTTATTCAGCTCCCATGACTGCGCGGGCTTGAGGTCAGGCCTGGAGGTACAGTGACGGCAGTTTCCTGGGAGAGAGACACGAGCACACACACGACCGAGCCGAGTACAGCACGCTGGCGCGAGCATGGAGACAGCCCGGGGAGGGAAGCGGTGGCCGTCTGATGTGAGAGGAGAGTCAGGAAGCTTCACAGAAGAAGTGAGGCTCAAACTCTGTCTTTGAAGGAGTGGACTTTTGCCAGACAGAAGGGACTGTGGGAGGGGAGGCCAGCACCCTAGGCGGTAGGACCAGGAGACGCAGGCAGGGGGGCAGCGTCCCAGAGAGGCCCGAAAAACGTTCAGATGAAGCTGCCCATCCAAGGTGGACTAAAACGCCAGATCGGGGGAGTTCCCGTCGTGGCGCAGGGAAAACAAATCCGACTAGCATCTGTGAGGACGCAGGTTCGATCCCTGGCCTGGCTCAGTGGGTTAAGGATCCGGTGTTGCCGTGAGCTGTGGTGTAGGTCCCAGACACGGCTTGGATCCCGAGTTGCTGTGGCTGTGGCGCAGGCCGGGGGCTACGGCTCCGATTCGACCCCTAGCCTGGGAACCTCCATATACCAAGCGTAGGGCCCTAAAAAGCAAAAAAAAAATAAAAATAAAAATAAAAAACAAAAACAACACACAAAAAAACTCCAGATGGGTGCCCTGACACACGTGCCCTCTACCATGCAGCTTAAGGGGGTGGCTGCCAGATGGGGTGGCATTTGGCTCGACCCCTTGCAGGACAGAGGTTGCCTTAGTAGCTCTCCAGAGCCGAGGCTTTGACCAGGACAGCATAGCAGCCTGGCTTTTGTTTTCCCTGCGGGGCATCCAGAGACCCCTCTCGTCCGGGTTCCTTGGACCCGGGCCAGCCCTCCTGGGCTCGGGGGGCCCCGGGGCCGCCTCCCTCCAGTGTCTGCCTCCTCCCCTGGCCAGGAGCAGGAGAACGCACTGCGGCGGGTCCTGCAGCTGCCGGTGGTGAGCGGCACCTGTGAGTGCTTCCAGAAGACCTACGCCAGCACCAAGGAGGCCCACCCCCTGGTGGCGTCTGTGTGCAGTGCCTGCGAGAAGGGCATGCAGAGCGCCGGCAGCCTGGCCGCGCGGGGCATGGAGCCGGTGGTCCGCAGGCTGTCCACCCACTGTGAGTCCTCGGGGCACTCGGAGGCTGCTTGCCTGTTTGCTGCCTGCCTCCTTTCTCCATCTCTCTGTCTGATAGCCTGCCGGTCCGTCTGCCAGTGTGTCTGTCTGCCTTTTTGTCTGTCTGCCTGCCTTCCTAACTCTCTACATTCCATTATATAGTCTTTTCACCTGTATATGTATATAGAAGATAGGTACCTGTAGCTACAGATCGTGGGTCTCCTCTCATCTCTAAATGCCTCCTCAAGGAGTTCCCGTCGTGGCTCAGTGGTTAACGAATCCGACTAGGAACCATGAGGTTGCGGATTCGATCGCTGGCCTTGCTCAGTGGGTTAAGGATCCGGCGTTGCCGTGAGCTGTGGTGTAGGTTGCAGACACGGCTCGGATCCCGCGTGGCTGTGGCTGCGGCGAAGGCCGGCGGCTACAGCTCCTGTTAGACCCCTAGCCTGGGAACCTCCACATGCTGTGTGCGGGTGCGGCCCTAGAAAGGACAAAAAGACTAAAAAATAAAAATGCCTCCTCGATATCCCCACTGGCATTTTCCTAGGATGACAATGACCGGCCGGAGAACTGGCTGGAGAAGGGACTGGCAGAGCCACATGGGCAGCGGTGGGAGTGGCGCCCGTGCCAGACTGGACACCCACCTTAGCTCTGAATCCAGCAGCAGCCACAGCAGCAGCAGCAGGAATTAGCAGAGTCTGGCACAGAGGCGGAGGCAGCGGGCGCAGGGCTGGCCTGGCAGGGCTGGCGGGGGTGGGGGTGGGGGTGGGGGCAGCAGCCTCGGCTACCCGCCGGTGACAGGCAGGGGCGGCCCTGGAGGTGGAGGACAGCCGCGCCACAGACCTGGCCCCCACTCAGACCGGTCTGCCCCATTTGAAAATACGATGTTGAAGGCACAGCCCTGGACGGGGCAGAGGGAAACCCCAGAGCACTAGGACCTTCCTCCATCCTCTGTAGGGAGTTACACGTATCTGAGGATTCAGCACAGCAAGCAGGAGAGAGCAGAGAGAAGACCCAAGCCTGGGCCAGCCTCCCGGCCTGTCAGTACCTTCTGTCATTTCCCTGGGTCTCATTTTGCTCAGTCGGAAGCTGGCCAAGTCGTCTGGGCTCTCTGCCGCCTGAGAATTTTGTGAAGAAACCTAAGATACCTGGAGAAAGAATGTATGAAAGGGAACACATAGGGATCCTTTAAAACCATGATGTCCATGGTCATGGCCACGGAGCTCCTGTCCTTGGCTGTCCCTGGAGGGTATCCAGGAACATTCGCAGCTGCTGGCGCTTGCCCCTGTCTTTTCCCTGTGAACCTCTTCCACTGTCGGGAGCTCAAAAGGAAGGGCCATGAGGGAGTTCCCGCTGTGGCTCAGCAGTAATGAACCCCAGCAGTATCCATGAGGATGCGGGTTCGATCCCTGGCCTCGCTCAGTGGGTTAAAGATCCGGCGATGCCGTGAGCTGTGGTGTAGGTGGCAGACGCGACTCGGATCCCGCGTTGCTGTGGCTGTGGCGAAGGCCGGCAGCTGTAGCTCCGATTCGACCCCTAGCCTGGGAACCTCCACATGCTGCAGGTGCCGCCCTAAAACGCAAAACAAAGGGAGGGGAGGGTGGGTACCGTGAAGCATCTGGAGCTCCAGGACAGCAGTGGCAGGCCTGCTCCCACCAAGGCACACGCTAGGGCCTGGCCTTCCCTCCCCACTCAAGCGTCTCACCCCCGCTCAGGTACACCCGGCCCTCACCCAGAGAGGGGTCAGGGGAGAAGGAGGAAAGAGACCAGTATTTGTTGGTGATTCACATAGTTTCTGTCCCTTTCTCATTTTACAAAGGAGGCTCAGCCAAGTGTTGACTTGCCTGGAGCCACACTGCTTTGAGTGCCAATCTGTATGACTCTAAGAGTTCCTGCTGGGGAGAAGGCACTGCCCTGGTCCCAGGAAGTCACGGTGGAAGGGTGGTTCAAGGCAGCAGAGGGCCTCCGGGCCCCAGATCCTTGGAGAGAGCAGGGCTGGCGGCGGCGGTGGTTGGAGAACGTCAAGGGCGCAGAGACCCTGCTGGGTTCTCCCAGGGCGGGGCACGGAGCTCACCCCACCGTGGCCTTTCACTTCCAGTCTTAGCCGCCAACGAGCTGGCCTGCCGAGGCCTGGACCACCTGGAAGAAAAGATCCCGGCCCTCCAGTACCTTCCTGAAAAGGTGAGCCCCTCCCCTCTTCTCTGATGCTCCCCGTATCCTGTTGCCCGCCTCGCCTCTCTGCCTCTCCGGGGAGCAGAGGGCACAGGCCGGTGATGCGCGACCGAGAGGCTTTCATTTCGGTGG
Source organism: Catagonus wagneri (assembly GCA_004024745.2). Taxonomy (NCBI): domain Eukaryota; kingdom Metazoa; phylum Chordata; class Mammalia; order Artiodactyla; family Tayassuidae; genus Catagonus; species Catagonus wagneri. The sequence continues at coordinate 389,468 of PVHT021183629.1, read as the reverse complement.
CAAACGCCCTCCAGGGCTGGTGGCAGCTGCCCGCTCCCAAGACCGCACAACGCGCTTCTTCCTCTCCCTGTGGGGCCAATGCAGGCAGGCTTTCTGAACCAGCAGGCCGAGCCCGGAGGCAAGCTCAAACGGGAGCTTGGGGTGGGGTGGGGTCCTCTGCTCCCGATCCCCTTCGACAGGACACCCCTTGGACCTACGTCGGACCGTTTGGTGGCTGCAGCCACCCAAGGTCATGGGTCCCCCTCATCAGATCCCAGCATCGCAGTCCCAGGTCTTCAAGACTTTAGGGACCAGGAAACGGAAAAAGTCACTTCACCTGGATCCATATTCACCGGGTGTTTGCCTTGGTAGGAGTCATGCCAGGTACTTGGGGGGCAGCAGCCTTCGTCTCAGACCTCACCCGTCTCACCAACAAATTTCCACCCTTCCCTCGTTTACTGAGCCCGGGGTCATGACGTGTGACTTACAGAAGCCCTCATTTAATGCTCTCATCAGCCCTCTGGGATAGGGGTGGGTGTCCCCATCTTACAGATAAGGAATCTAGACGCCCCCCCCCGCCCCCGACCACACAGCCCTAAGCGAGGGCCGCGTGGGAGCAGGTCTGTCTGGCTGTGAAGCCTGTGCTCTTCATTCCTTGTTCCAGATGAAGGACAACTGGCCTTTGTCTCAAAGGAGTCTCCCAAGCTAAGGGGAGAGAAAGATATTTCAGTGCAGAACTTATACGGAGTTACCGCTGTGGCTCGGTGGTTAATGAACCTGACTAGTATCCAGGAGGATGCGGGTTCGATCCCTGGCCTCACCCAGTGGGTTAAGGATCCGGCGTTGCCGTGAGCTGTGGTGTAGGTTTCAGACGTGGCTCGGATCCTGCATTGCTGTGGCTGTGGCTGTGGTGTAGGCCGGCAGCTACAGCTCCTGTTAGACCCCTAGCCTGGGAACCTCCGTATGCTGCAGGTGTGGCCCTACAAAAAGACAAAAAAAATCAGCATAAGGTGCTCAAATATTGGTGCCAGTCCCCTGAGCTTTAAATGAGGCTTTTCCGGAAGCTGGGCTCAGGGCCTGCCAGATCCACGCGCCTGACTCCCATCCCCGCTTCCCCCAGATCGCCTCCGAGCTGAAGGACACCGTCTCCACTCGCCTTCGCAGCGCCAGGAACAGCATCAGCGTGCCCATCGCCAGCACCTCGGACAAAGTCCTTGGTGCCGCGCTGGCTGGCTGCGAGCTCGCCTGGGGGATGGCCAGAGACACTGCCGAATACGCCGCCAACACCCGAGCCGGCCGGCTGGCCTCTGGGGGGGCCGACTTGGCCTTGAGCGGCGTTGAGAAGGTGGTAGAGTCTCTCCTCCGTCCGCCCAAGGAAGAGTCAGGTACTGGCCACCGGGACCCGGCAGACCGTCCCCTGCGGAGGGAGTGGGGCCCCCCACGCTGCCTGGGAATTAGCAAGAGGCGGCCGGGCTCCTCCAGCCATCGCTGGAACAGGGGAGACCCAGCAAGCTTTTCACATGGACCCACTCTCCTCCGACCCCCTCTCCATCACTAAGTGGAGACACTGAGTTGCCTAAATCACCGGGCAGCTTGTGGTGGGAGCCAGCCTTGCCCAGCCCCTCTCTGATCTGTTTTCCTCCCCTCCTCCCTGCAACCCCCAGATTCCTCCTCAGCCCCCGCTCCAGGAGACCAGCATGGCCAGAAGCCTCCCAAAGCCAAGCCGAGCCTCGTGAGCAGGGTGGGAACTCTGGCCAACATCATCTCCCAACACGCCTTCCAGACCACAACCCGGGCTCTGAAACAGGGCCACGCCCTGGCCATGTGGATCCCCGGGGTGGCGCCCCTGGTGAGTGTCTGCCCTGAGCTCTGACTGATGCACAGCCTGGGACTCCGGAGGGCCTCCTGGTCCTATCCATCCTCCACCCAACTCCGCCTTCCGTCCTGGGAACATCCTATCCTCCACCTGGGGTTGGGCCCTGGGGTCTAAGAACAAGAGGTCTTAAGAGAAGCAGAAGGTGGGAGCTCCCTTGTAGTGCATGGGGATTAAGAATCCCGCGTTGGGAGTTCCTATTGTGGCTCAGCAGGTAACGAATCTGACTAGCATCCATGAGGATGCAGGTTCAATCCCTGGCCTCACTCAGTGGATTAAGGATCCCACGTTGCCGTGAGCTGTGGTGTAGGTCGCAGACGCGGGTCGGATCCCGTGTGGCTGTGGCTGTGGCTGTGGTGCAGGCCAGCAGCTACAGCTCCGATTGCACCCGTAGCCTGGGAACCTCCATATGCCACGGGTGCGGCTCTAGATGAAAGGCAAAAAGACAAAAAAAAAAAAAAAATAAGAAAAGGGGAGGTAGGCTAGTCCTCTAGGATGCCAGGGGAGAGAAAAGACAGGACTCAAGCTGAGAGCAGGCCTGCTTATTAGGATCCTGCCTCGCCCGCCCTCTTCTGTCGCTGTCATTCTCCTTCTGAGTCCTGTCTTCGTCCCAGCCTTCATCCTCCCAGTGCCCCGCCCCCAACCTGGGAGGAAACCTATAGGTACCAGGGGGTGTCAATAAGCAAGGCACAAAACCCCTTTTGTTGGGAAGAGAGCCCCAGCTGGGCTGTGTCCTGACTGCCCCCAGGGGCTTGGTTTCCCTTCTAGAGGCTTCTAATTTGCATCCCACCGCACCCAGCCTAAAGCTGTCTTTTCTAGGCCCAGATAGGACTTATTCCCCACTATAGCCTACCTCTGTGTGTATTTTATCGGAGATAGCCTGGATTTTTTTTTTCTTTTTATGGCCACACCTGCAGCATATGGAGGTTCCCAGGCGAGGGGTCAGATCGGAGCTGCAGCTGCCGGCCTGCACCACAGCCACAGCAACGCGGGATCCGAGCCGCGTCTGCGACCTACACCACAGCTCATGGCAACGCTGGATCCTTAACCCACTGAGCAAGGCCAGGGGTCGAACCTGCATCCCCATGAGCACCATGTCAGGTTCTTAACCCAATGAGTCACAACAGGAACTCCGCCTGGATTTTTTTCATAGGAACATTAGTGAGAAACTAAGACAAAAAGAAAAGAAAAGAAATAAAAACAACCTTAAGGAACAAAGGTCTGCAAATAAGCACTTTTTGGCCATTATGAGGGTGCTCGTTTTTTTGTTTTTTTGGTTTTTTTTTCATTTTTGGCCACCCCACAGCACATGGAGCTCCCAGTCCAGGGAGCAGGTTACCTACACTGCAGCAACACTACATCCTATAACCCACTGTGCCAGGCTGGGAATCAAAGCTGCATCCCGATGCTGCAGAGACACCACTGATCCCATTGGGGCACAGCGGGAACTCCAAAGGGTGGTAGTTTTAAAAGCATCTTCGGGCCTGGATCTAGCGTTGCTGTGGCCATGGTGGAGGCCCATAGCTGTAGTTCTGATTCGACCCCTAGCCTAGGAACTTCCATATGCCGCAGGTATAGCCCAAAAAAGCAAAGGAAGAAGAAAACACATTGTCTGAGTCTATTTACATGAAGTTCAAAAGTGGGCAAAAATGTAGTAACCCTTGGGGGTTACTGACTGGATAAAGGGTCCAGGGAGTCTACTGGGGTGTAGGAAATGGCCTATATCTTTGGATCTGTGGTAGTCCCACAGGTGTGTGCTTCTAAAAATGCCCGGAGCTGTACACCAAGGCCAAGTGCACCTGGGTGGGTGGAAGTTACCATGCCATTAAAAGTTTGAAGGACCGTCTCCTGGGGCCAGGCCCTGCCCCCCCGCCCCCAACACACACACAGCCTGGCCCTGGGGGAGCGTGGCGTTGCCTGCTGGGGCCACCCAGCCTCGGGCAGGTGCTGTGAAGTCAGTGGCCCGCTGTCTTCCCACCCTCAGAGCAGCCTGGCCCAGTGGGGTGCGACAGCCGCCATGCAGGTGGTGTCCCGGCGGCGGAGCGAGGTGCGGGTGCCCTGGCTGCACAACCTCGCAGCCACCCAGGAGGAGGACCACGATGACCAGATGGACACCGAGGGGGAGGAGACGGAGGAGGAGGAGGAACCAGAGACCGAGGAGAATCAGCTCAGCGAGGTAAGGGAGAAAGCGGAAATTGAGGCGGGGGTGACGGAACCTGGGGACCCCACAGCCCAGTGAGCGGGCGAGAAGCAGGGGCACAGGGTGAGACAAGGTCTCTGCCTCCAGGCCCAGAGACCTGGGTGCAGTAGCCCTTCACCTCACCCTGGAACACCCAGGAAGAAAGTTCCCTCGGCAGAGCTTCACAACAACCCCGTAAAGTAGGCAGGACAGAGCTTATCATCCCCATTTTGCAGATGAAGAAACTGAGGTGCAGAGACCAGAAGCGACCTGTCCGAGAGCCAGGGCTATAGTTGTTGTTGTTGTTGTTTTCTCCGATTGGGTGACCGCGTTCTTTCCCCTCCTAGCTCTGGGGATGGTCGCGGCGGGGCGGCGGGGAGTTCCTTTGGAGGCGCTGACCTTTCTCTGGCCCCCAGGGAGCAGCCCTGCCCGGCCCGCAAGGCCTCGTGGGCAGAGCGGCGCACACCCTGCAGAGGGCGCTCCAGAGCACCATCTCCCTCGTGGCCTGGGCACCCGCGACGGCGCTGGGCGCGGCGGGGAGGATGCTGCGCCTCACGCCGGCCCGCGCGGGCTCCTCGACCAAGGGGAGGGCCATGTCCTTGTCTGACGCCCTGAAGGGCGTTACCGACAACGTGGTGGACACGGTGGTGCACTACGTGCCGGTGAGTCCCCACCCGCCTTGGGCTAACCCTCCCTCCCCCTGGAAAGGACAGGTGAGGCCGATTTGACGGAAGGGGCTGCAGCTGCCCTCTCTTCCGCTGTCCCCTTGGTGGGGTTCTCCCATCCTCAGTGCCCCGGGAACACCTTGGCACACCATGGCCTTGACTCGGGGCCTTCACAGCCCCGAGAGTATAGAGACCCGTGGCCCCAGCCTGAGATCTTTCCCCGCATCCGCCCTTCCCGCCTGCTGCTCATAGGTCCCCCACCGTCGGTCTGGGGTCCCCAGGGGCCCAGCCTTCACCCTTCGGCTCTCAACTGAAGGGCCTGGCAGGTTTGCCCGCTGCTCCCTGGGAAGGGGTTGGACAGAGGTTTCCAGGGCAACAGGAAAGCCCCCAGGGGGTGCCAGTACCATCACCTTGGGAGTCCCTGGGTCCCTTCCCAGAGCGAGTTACAGGTCGTGCAAGCGCTAAGAGGGCTGGTCTGGGCAGGAAGCTCCTTAGAGCTGAGGGTTGGTGCTGGGGATCCTGGGCGAACTGGTTACTCAGTCGCTCTCCCCAAGAGGCAGGACAGGGGTCTCGGAGCCACCTCAGGCCCCAAACAGTTAAACAGTGAGGCGTGGGTACCCTGACCGGGGAGGGGGGAAGATGGGGGCCGTCCTTAGCCCACTGCTCAGGCCTAAGGAATGGTCAGGAAAGCCACTGCGCTCCCACTGAGGTACCTCCCAGGGTGACCAGAAGGGTCCAGAAGCTTTAGAGGGTGGCTGCCTGCCTTGCCTTGGGGGTCTGGGCCGTGCACACGGTCAGCGAAGGCAGGAGCTCAGCGGTGTCCCCGGCACCCTCCTCTACTCGTGCACCCCCGCCCGTGACCTCTAGACGGCCGCGCCTGGGAGGCATGGACGCCAGGGCCCCGGCCGGGGGTGAGGAGCGGTGGTGGGAGGGACAGGGACGAGGGCCAAGCCGGGGCCCTAACGGGGCTGCCGGGCCCTCAGCTCCCCAGGCTGTCGCTGATGGAACCCGAGAGCGAGTTCCGGGACATCGACAACCCGCCGCCCGAGACCGAGCGCCGGGAGGCGGAGTGCAGGGGATCCGGGGCGCTGCCCGCAGGCCCGGAACCCGCGCCGCGCCCGGCGCCGACCCGCGGCAGCCTGCGCGGCGCTCGCGGCCCGGGCGCGGAGGACCGGGCGGACTCGGCAGCCGCGCCGCGCCCCGCCTTCCCGGCCGGGCCCCGGGAGAAGCCGGCGCGCAGGGTCAGCGACAGCTTCTTCCGGCCCAGCGTCATGGAGCCCATCCTGGGCCGCGCGCAGTACAACCAGCTGCGCAAGAAGAGCTGAGCTCGCCCCCTCCGCCCCCGGCCCGGCCCGCGTGTCCCCTCCCTCCCCGGGGCCGGGGCGGCTGTCTCCAGCGATCAATCAGAACCTACCCGGCACGGCCAAGCGAGCGTCCCGAGCTTCGTTCCAAGGACGCTGCCGAGGCACACACCATCTTTTGAGCATCCTTTTGGAGCTTAGCTGTCAGGGCTCATTTTTGAGAAGCATCAGAGTAGCAGTCCGCTTTGATTCCACGCCTTGTTTTTTTTTTTTTTTTTCTTTTTAACCAAAAAATTAATTGCCTAACTTGATCTCTCACTTATTTGACCAAAGGACATTTAACTGTTTCTAGTATTTACATCCATCTTCTATAGACAAATATTTGCCACCAGCGAGGGACGGCGTCACCACCGTGAGGGTTCAGGCGGGAGATCCTGACACGTTTTTAAGCCCTGAAGGCAGAGGTTCCTGTGAGTATACAGGCTCTCAGCAGATCGCATTGAAGGGAACGGCAATCAGGCGCAAAAGCTAATGAGCGCTTATATACATACGTGGGTCACTTTCTGAGTGCCCCGCTGCCTTCCCGGGCTAAGTCGTGACCTGTGCTCTATAGCGCTACCTTCCGGCTCAACAGGCACATTTCCATTTGCACCGTTATTCCTTTCCACCTGCGCTTCCGCTCTTCCAGCCACCTTTTGAAGGCTGCCTCCTCCCCTTTACCCCCCACCCCCACCCCCACCCGTGCTGGGGGACAGTAAAAGCCGTTCCTTATGTAGACCATATAGATATTGGATATGAACTCTCTGGCCACAGTTCCTCCCAGCCCTATTTTTGAAAATGTGAATATTTGGTGAATGAATACACAGCATTTAAAAATTCAAACATTGCAGGAGTTCCCGTCATGGCTCAGTGGTTAACGAATCCGACTAGGAACCATGAGGTTGCGGGTTCGATCCCTGGCCTCGCTCAGTGGGTTAAGGATCCGGCGTTGCCGTGAGCTGTTGTGTAGGTTGCAGACGCGGCTCGGATCCCGCGTTGCTGTGGCTGTGGCGAAGGCCGGTGGCTACAGCTCCTGTTAGACCCCTAGCCTGGGAACTTCCATATGGTGCAGCTCTAGGTAAAGGCAAAAAGACAAAAAAAAAAAAAAAAGAAAAGAAAAATTCAAACATTGCAAAGGGTGTGTACCTTCCTCCTCAGGTTCTCTGGCTCCGCTTTGCCAAAGCCAGTGGTGGCCCAGTCTCTCCTGCGTCCTTCTGGTTACGGGCTGTGCATGGGCAGGCTTATGTGTATGACACACTCGCCAAACTCTGTTCACACAAGGTGTGGGATGTTATACTCACCGCTTTTTTTTTTTCACTCAACAATACATCTTAGAAATATTTTTGTATCGGTATCATCAGTCCTCCTTGCTCTTTTTAATGGCCACATAGTAAGTGCTTCATGATATAAATGTGCTATATTTGATTACACTCGCTCCTTAGTCATGAACTTTTAGGTGGTTTCCCAGTTTTTTTTGCTCCTGCAAACAGTGCTGCAATAAATGTCTCTCTAAGAAATGTTTCATGTAGCTGTGTGCATGTGTCTATAGGAAACCTTGGTAACTTGGAACCACGACGTGCCAAGTGAAAGAGTATATTCATTTACAATATTGACAAGGCCAAGTGGTCCCCCAAAACAAACTCCGTTTTTGTTGTTATTGTCACCTGCAGCTTCACAGATAGTTCTGACACTTCTGTCAGTCCTTTTAGACACCTGTGTCTTCTCTCTCTATCCTGTAGGGCCCCCCTCAGATCCATGAGCACCCTCTTGGCCCCCACTCTGTTGTAAACCTAAGAGTCCAGCCCCCCAAAACTGACGCTGGGCCCAGGCAGATCTTGGGTGTAATGAATTCTTGGCCTCGCTCCATGGTTTTGGATTCTGAGGATGCCCAGAATGGGGAGAGGGGCCTGTTGATGGACTTACACATGTGGACATGGTCATGACCTTGAACTAGCTTTGGGGCCCCCTCCCCATCCTGCTCTCACAATCCCCACCACCCCCAGCAGTTCCCTGGGGAGGGGATGTGGATCTGGCAAGAGCGGCCTTAGAAGCTGTTGTGACATGGCTAAGGAGACAGGAACCAGTGTATGGCACAGCATAAGCCAGGAGGCAAATAGTTTGTCACAAAAGTCTCTTTTTGACACTAAGTGGATAGCCAAGTGCCCCGAGCC
>PVHT021183629.1:367555-381161 GCA_004024745.2 Catagonus wagneri | reverse complement strand
TTTTTCACTCAACAGTACATCATAGAAATATTTTTGGATCAGTATCATCAGTCCTCCCAAGACCTGCCCTTCACAAGGGGTTTCGAAGTGCCTGACTTCTACACTGTCCCGTCTTCAACTCCAGCTCACAAAATGCACCTCGAGCTCAGTCACAGCTTTTGGAGGTAGAAACACAAGTAGTGCAGGCATTTATCTGTGATATGATCGGGCCACTCAAGATGGCTGTTCTCGGGAGTTCCCGTCGTGGCTCAGTGGTTAACGAATCCGACTAGGAACCATGAGATTGCGGGTTCGATCCCTGGCCTTGCTCAGTGGGTTAAGGATCTGGCGTTGCCCTGAGCTGTGGTATAGGTCGCAGACACGGCTTGGATCCCGTGTGGCTGTGGCTGTGGCGAAGGCTGGCGGCTACAGCTCCTGTTAGACCCCTAGCCTGGGAACCTCCATATGCTGCGGGTGCAGCCCTAGATAAGGCAAAAAGACAAAAAAAAAAAAAAAAAAAGATGGCTGTTCTCTTGCTCTCTGTATGTCCCCCGCGCAACCGGTGCCTGCTTCACCTGCACCCTACGCACGCACACGACTGACCGTCCAGGGTCCCAGCTGGTGATGCTTATCAAAAGTGTAACGAGGGACCTGCCCCTCTCCTGGTTTCTCTGGAAACTAATGAACAAATCTGATGTCACTTCCCCTTATAACTGGTAATCTCTCCTTCCCTCAGGGAGCAAGACTCCAACCTTGTCCTGCCCGCTGGCCACCAAACACCAGGCGTGGGGAGGGGTCTAGGGGTTGGGGGGAGTTCCTCCAGGACCTTACTTTATTTATTTATTTATTTTTGTCTTTTTTTTTCAGGGCTGCACCCGAGGCATATGGAGGTTCCCAGACTAGGGATCGAATCAGAGCTACAGCTGCCGGCCTACACCACAGCCACAGCAACACCAGATCCGAGCTGCCTCTGCAACCTACACCACAGCTCATGGCAACGCGGGATCCTTAACCCACTGAGTGAGGCCAGGGATCAAACTCGTGTCCTCATGGATCCTAATCGGATTTATTTCCACTGAGTTATGACAGGAACTCCCAGGTCCTTAGCTTAGACGTGTAAGCTCCTTCATCCATTAAACCACTGATATCTCTGTTACTGACTCTGAGTTCTGTCTTCCGTCTTGAGGCTGGGCAAGCACAGGGCTTTGTAGGCCAGTGGGGTGCAGCCCAACATCCATGCAATTATTGATCACAACCCCCGTACTTATCTAAGATTTTAACATCCAAAGGCCTTCTGTGCCTGGAGAGAGCCGCCTCTAGAACTTGTTTTTTTTTTTTTTTTGCTGGCCTCACCCACAGCACATGGAAGTTCCTGGGCCAGGGATTGAACCCTCGCTGCAGTGGCAATGTCGGATCTTCACCTGCTGATCCGTCACAAGAGAACTTCCCACCGCTTGGATTTTAGTGCTCATTGTATTAAGCATAGTTTTCCTAAACATTTAATCACCTCAGGGAGTTCCCGTCACAGCTCAGTAGAAACAAATCCGACTCATATCCATGGGGATGCAGGTTCGATCCCTGGCCTTGCTCAGCGGGTTAAGGATCCGGCATGGCTGCAAGCTGTGGTCATGGATGCAGCTCAGATCCAGTGTTGCCAGGGCTGTGACACAGACTGCAGCAGCAGCTCCAATTTAAACCCTGACCCGGGAACTTCCATATGCCACAGGCGCGGCTAGAAAAAGGGAAAAAAAAAGGAAAAGAAAATTCTAGGGGTTTGTTGGTGGATATAATGTAGGACTTCCTACATTTGGCTCTCCAGAGAAATAGAACCAATAGGAAGTATAAATTTATACCTGTCGGAAATAGACACCCTTGGACAATTCAAGGGTTGGGGTGCTAACCCTCTTCAAGTTATACTTGAAAATTCTAGTATAACTTTGTTTGTTTGTTTGTTTATTGTCTTTTTAGGGTTGCACCGGCCAAGGGTCAAATCAGAACTGCAGCTGAGTTCTACAGACTTGGCTCAGATCCCGCATTGCCTTGCTGTGGCTGTGGTGTAGGCCAGCAGCTATAGCCCTGATTCAACCCCCAGCCTGGGAACCTCCATATGTCACAAGCAGGGCCCTAAAAAAGGAAAAACAAAAAACAAAACACGCTAGAGTTCCCGTCATGGCTCAGTGGTTAACGACTCTGACTAAGAACCATGGGGTTGTGGGTTCGATCCCTGGCCTTGCTCAGTGGGTTAAGGATCCGACGTTGCCCTGAGCTGTGGTGTAGATTGCAGACGCAGCTCGGATCCCGCATTGCTGTGGCTGTGGCGAAGGCCGGCAGCTACAGCTTCTGTTGGACCCCTAGCCTGGGAACCTCCACATGCTGTGGGTGCGGCCCTAGATAAGGAAAAAGACAAAAAAAAAAAAAAGGTACCCTCACAGAAAAATTCAGCATAATGTTTGACTATCTGGGCATCCCAGAGGCCAGTCAAGGTGACACATAAAATTAACCATCACATATCCCAACATCCATGCACATTCATGCACATTCATGCATGTGCATATTGCAAGCCAGCCATAGCAATCCTCCCTCCTTGCCAGTGGTTCCTTCGGGGATGGACAGGCCTCGGCCACGTGGTACAAGAGATGTGCAGGAAAGCCGGCAGCTGGGGGCCTAGGAAAATTCCCTTGATCCAAACGGAGTGCTGCTGACACAGCGCCCTTCTCCTCCTCTGGATGTTTTATGCTCCAAGGTGATGGCAAACAGGAGAAATGGAAAAGCCGGGTCTCCTGCCGCTGATTCAGCCTGGCCGAGAGCCCTCCTCCCTGTGGTCTCTCTGTCCACTGAGATAACACGTGGCCTGTTGTTCAAGCCATTTCAAGTTGGGGTTTCTGTTCCTGGAGACTGAGGCTTTCCTAATACAGATCTGTCCTATGAGGCTTGGCACTTTCCACAGCCTTTAATTATAATGCTTGTCTGTGGCAGGCAATCTTCTGTACATATGATAAATCGTTTCATTACCGCCTCAGATTTCAGTTTTTCTTTTCTTTTTTTTTCCTTTGGTTTTCTTCCTTCCTTCCTTCCTTCTCTCTCCCTTTCTTTCTTTCTCTCTCTCTTTCTTGGCGATTAAAAGGCACACTTCCTTCAAGGACCTCACGGTTTAGCAGGACAAGTTATAATATGTATATTATTCTTGTGTATGTTACATATGTATGCACAGGCTTGTATATTGTAGCGCTATAGTCTCAGTGTTGTGTTCCTCAAATTCATGTGTTGAAATCCTAACCCGCAGGAGTTCCCGTCGTGGCGCAGTGGTTAACGAATCCGACTAGGAACCATGAGGTTGCGGGTTCGATCCCTGCCCTTGCTCGGTGGGTTAACAATCCGGCGTTGTCGTGAGCTGTGGTGTAGGTTGCAGACGCGGCTCGGATCCTGCGTTGCTGTGGCTGCGGCGCAGGCCAGTGGCTACAGCTCCAATTAGACCCCTAGCCTGGGAACCTCCACATGCCGCAGGTGCGGCCATAAAATGACAAAAAAAAAAAAAAAAAAAAAGAAAAAGAAATCCTAACCCGCAGTGTGAAGGTATTTGAAAGTGGAGCCTTTGGAAGATGATTAGGGCATAAGGTTGGAGCCCTGATGATTGAGATCAGTGCCCTCATAAAAAGAAACCCCAGGGGCTCCTGTGGTGGCTCAGCGGAAACTAACCCAACTAGTATCCATGAAGACTCGGGTTCGATCCCTGGCTTCGCTCAGTGGGTTAAGGATCCGGTGTTGCTGTGAGCTGTGGTGAAGGTTGCAGACGCGGCTCGGATCCCGCGTTGCTCTTGGCTGTGGCGTAGGCCGGGGGCACTTGCACATGCCACAGGTGCAGCCCTAAAAAGAAAGAAAGAAAAGAAAAGAAAAGCCCAGAGAGCTAGCTTGTCCCTTCTGCTACTGGGACACTGCAAAAATGGCCATCTAGTAAGTGGGCCCTCACCTGGCCCTGAATCCACCAGCACCAGGATCTTGAACAGTGAAAAGTAAATATTTGTTGTTCACGAACCACCCGGTCCGTGGTATTTTGTTACAGCAGCCTGAATGGACAAAGACACATAGAGAATAATAGTTAGAGGGTGCGCTCCAAGACCTGATTGTGCTTACCTGTCTCCTTCTGTACTTTTGTGTTTTAATTTTATTTTTTGGTTTTTTTTTTGCTTTTAGGACCGCACCTGAGACATGTGGAAGTTCCCAGGCTAGGGGTCGAATCAGATCTGCTGCTGCCAGCTTACACCACAGCTGCAGCAACTGTGGGTATCCGAGCTCCATCTGCAACCTACACCACAGGTCACAGCAACGCTGGATCCTTAACCCACTGAGTGTGGCCAGGGATCGAACCCGTGTCCTCATGGACACTAATTAGGTTCATTACTATGAGCCACAATGGGAACTCCAGCTCTTGTGCTCTTTAAAATCAGTTTGTTTTAAATTAATTAATTTATTTTTGTTGTTGTTGGCTTTTGTCTTTCTAGGGCTGCACCCGTGGCATATGGAGGTTCCCAGGCTAGGGGTCGAATCGGAGCTACACCACAGCCACAGAAACGCCAGATCCAAGCCATGTCTGCGACCTACACCACAGCTCACAACGCTGGATCCACAACCCACTGAGCGAGTCCAGGGATCGAACCTGCAACCTCATGGTTCCTAGTCGGATTCGTTTCTGCTGCCCACGATGGGAACTCCTAAAAACAGTTTTTAAAATTAGCCTATGTTGGAGTTCCGTCGTGGCTCAGTAGTTAACAAATCCGACTAGGAACCATGAGGTTGCGGGTTCGATCCCTGGCCTCGCTCAGTGGGTTAAGGATCCGGCGTTGCCGTGAGCTGTTGTGTAGGTTGCAGACGCGGCTCGGATCCCGCGTGGCTGTGGCTGTGACTGTGGCGAAGGCCGGCATCTACAGCTCCTGTTAGACCCCTAGCCTGGGAACCTCCACGTGCCTCAGGTGCAGCCCTAGAAAAGGAAAAAAAAAAAAAAAAAAAAAAAAAAAATTAGCCTATGTTGCAGGGGCAGAAGGTAGACCAGTGAAAAGGCTTTGCAGTGGCCCAGGGAAGACACAATGTGGTTACTTGGGCAGGAAGGCTGTGGAAGACAGAGATCTGCCCGGATTTAGAAGCTGCCGAAGAGGGGGAATCAGGCGCGGTGGAAGAGAGCAGTCGAGATGGCTTGAGTGATGGGGCGGAGGGAGGGGCGTCTGCTGGAGGAGATGTTTGGGGGCAGCCCCAGGCGGATGCAGGATGAACGCCTCTGCGAGATTTCCACTGGCCATTCACGCACAAAATTGCCTCCCCAACCGGAGAGGTTGGCTAGGAAGTCTAGAGCAGCCCCCACCTCCAGCGACCTCTCCTAGGGGCAGTTGTCCATCCAGGAACCCAAGGCCAGGTGGCAGTGTCCTCCCAGAATGGGTCAGTGAATGCTATGCGCATTCCAAGCTGGGGGCTTACAAGCCAGAAGTGTGGGGCCGCACTTTGTCAGGGCCTGCCCGGGTGAGCCTGCCCGCGTGGGCATAGGCCATCCTGCTTTGCGCCTCGCAGGCTAGAAGGCCTGTATGCGATCTCGACCGCGTCTTCGTCTCTCCCCGCACTGGATCAGCCGGGGGTCTGGGGCGCTTCCTTGGCGTGAGTGCCCAGGGTGCAGCCAGTCCTCATCCCGACCGCAAAATTCGCTTGGGGGGATGAATTGTTCTCAGCTTTCGAAGGCGCCGTGAAATCAGATTGAGAAAAGCGGGGTGGAGGCTTCTTGGAGTCTGGGAAAGGAGAGCTTTGCCGAGCTCCGGGAGGGCAGGAGGCGGGGTGGGGGAGGGCTGGGGGAGAGCCGAGCACTAATGATGGGAAGAAGAAAGGGCTGCCGCTGAACGAAGGAATGAACGAATGAACGAACGAATCGTAGTTTATTTTTAGGCCTCTGTCCTCCACCCTCCCCTCACTGAGCGCAAAACCTCCTCGTTAAGTTTTCCTTCTCTCACTTGTTATAACTTGCGTTATAAGACGCGGGGGCCGCGCTCCATCAGCTGTTGGGCTTCTCCCGCTCGGTGGAGAATCAGACCGGCCTCGGTGGCCGCTGTGGTCTCAGAATTAGGCTGGGAGTCTGGCTAGGATTGGCGCCCCGCGCTTGAGACCTGGCGGTGCGAGGACAACCCGGGGCAGTGAGAGGGCACCCGGGGCTGGGGGCCCACAAACCTCAGCCCAGGCCACGCCCACTCCCCCCGCCCCTCCGGTCTCGGCCCCGCCCCTTCTGCGGACAGACTCCGCGGCGCCGCGCGGTCCGCGCCTGCGCCCCCGCGCGTCCCGGGCGGGCGGAGTTGCGGGTGAGGGGCGGGATGTTTGGTGGGCGGGGGTCGCAATGACGGCATCCGAGCGCGCCGAGCTGGGGTTCAGAGCCTGACTGTCCCGCCCGGGGACCGCGCTCGTGCCCTGGCAGGTAGGTGTGGGTTCGGGACGCGGTGGAGGGCGAGGGTTGGGAGGCGGGAGGCGCGCGCTCGTCCGCTCCCTGTGCAGACCTGGGCCGGGTGGCCCCGGACGTCAGCACGCCCGGGGACCCCTGACCCAACACCAGCCTCCTGGAGCTGGCGCGAGCTCTCCCCTTCCCTAAGTCGGGGGCCCGAGGCCGGCGTTCCGGGCCTGGCCAGGAGGAGCGAGCGCCCACGCTGCGAGAGTTGGGTCCGCGTTTGTAATCACTTCTCCCAACTTTCCGTGAGTTCCTGTCCTGTCAGTTCAGCTCCTCTGACTCCCTGTCACCTACTCTGCGCTTTGGGGGCGCGGAGCAATGCCAGGAGCCCGGGCGCGGAGAAGCCGGGACCGAACTGGGCTGGAAAGGCTCCGGGCGAGGGATGCCCGAAGGCGCCTGCAGTCTTGCGTGGCAGTTACAGCTGTGTGCTCAGGCCGGGCCCCCGGCAAGGCCCTAATAAACTAACGGACCGTTACAGGCGCTGAGAGAAGTTAAATAGTGAAAAATAAAGTGACTTGGTCCTGGAGTTGGGAGTGGATGTGGTGAGGTCTGCGATAAGCGAAGGGAAGATGCGGACGAGGGAAGTTCCTTGGATAAAGATCATTAATCACTGTTAGGCAGCTGCTGAGCGTTGGACCTTATGTTGGGAGCTGGAAGATGCAGCACGAAGGGGACGGGAGGGCCCCAGCTTCCTAGCTCCCAGTTTGGGAGGTGGGGGGAGACGGTTGGGTAATATGGCTTTTGCAGGGGACGGGAGTGGTTAGTGGCTGTTGGGAGAACCAGGAGTGGTGTGTGTGGGTGTGCGGGTGTGCGCTGGCGTGTGCTTGCCCCACCGTTGCTCCCTGAAGGTGGGACCGGCCTCAGCCTGGGGAGACGGGGAATCTTGGGCAATACTGAGTGTGCTGCAGGCAGAGAAAGGTGGGGAAAGGCGGGAGGGTACAGGAGGTAAGTAGGCAGGGCCCTGGTAGTTTTTTTTTTTTTTTTTCCTTTTAAGGTTTTAAATCTCAGAGGCATTGGGCCGCCTCTTTATGGGGGAGTTTAAGCAGGAGGGTGACTAGATCACGTTTGTATTTTTGAAAGATGCCCCTAGTTGCGGCATAGGGAGGTGTAGGGAGGCTGTGGCCAGCGAGAAGGCTAGTAAATGTCATTCAGTGAACATCTCCGTGGCCAGGACCGGGGCTTTGGCGAGAGGATGGAGACAAGCAGGTGTACTTGATTTAGGAAATGGAATTGGCAGTATTTGATGGTGGGATCTTGCTCTCAAAGAATCTGCTGGCTTTTTTTTTTCCTTCTTCTATTTTGGCTGCACCCATCAAACATACGGAACACGTGGAAGTTCCTAGGCTGGGGATCAAATCCGAGCAGCAGCTGCGACCTATGCTACAGCTGTGGCAACGTCCTGCGCCAGGCCAGGGATTGAACCCACCTGGCCGCAGAGATAAAGCCGGATCCTTAATCCGCTTTGCCATAGCGGAAACTCCTGTGCTGACTTTTTTGAAGAAGCTGTCAAACCTCTCTTCACTGCGAGGTGACAAAGGCGGAGGCCGTGGAACACCCAGGGCGTGTTAGGGAAATATGGCCCCTGGTGTGGGGCTGCTTGTGTGTGTGTGTTTTCCTTCTAGGAAGCGGGGTCAGAGTGGAAGGAAGCAGCCAGAACACAGAAGCCGCTGGATGGCTAGTGAAGGGGTTAAGGCCTTATTTTGCCAGTGATGGGAGCCACGATGTTAGTGTGTCAGGTTTTATCATGGCCCTTGCGGCCTTTAGGCATCAGATGGTCGGGGCACGGAGGATGTTCTGAGCCTCTATTCCTCTTTCCACAGGGCCAGGAGCAGACTTCCCTCAACATGGGGCTGGAGGCCCCGAGGCTGCCCGCGGCCGAGGAGGTCCCAGTGAGGGTGGCCCTCCGAGTCCGCCCGCTGCTCCCCAAGGAGCTGCTGCACGGGCATCAGAGCTGCCTGAGGGTGGAGCCGGGGCACGGCAGTGTCACCCTGGGCCGAGACCGCCACTTTGGCTTCCACGTAGTGCTGGACGAGGATGCTGGGCAGGAGGCTGTGTACCAGGCATGTGTGCAGCCCCTCCTCGGGGCTTTCTTTGAGGGCTTCAACGCCACCGTCTTTGCCTACGGCCAGACAGGCTCCGGGAAAACGTACACCATGGGGGAGACCAGTGTCGGTGAGTGACCCTGCTTTTTTTTTTCTTTTTTGGTCTTTTTGCCTTTTCTAGGGCCGCACCCGTGGCATATGTTGGTTCCCAGGCTAGGGGTCTAACAGGAGCTGTAGCCGCCAGCCTTTGCCACAGCCACAGCCACGTGGGATCCGAGCTGCGCCTGCGACCTACACCACAGCTCACTGCAACGCCGGATCCTTAACCCCCTGAGCAAGGCCAGGGATCGAACCCGCAACCTCATGGTTCCCAGTCGGATTCGTTAACCACTGAGCCCCGACGGGAACTCCAGTGAGTGACCCTGCTTGAGGCCCCGTGTCTATGCCGATGGGCCTCGGCGTCTCCTGAATTTCTGCCCCTGTCCTCTTGCTGCTCTTCGCTGGAGACGAGCGTGTTGGAGGAGGGAGGGCCGGGTTTCCTAGACAGCTCTGCAGCCCGGGCTGGGCCCAGCCATGCCATGGGCAGAAGAAGGAAGAGTCCTTGGAAGTGAGTGATCCTCTCTGCTCCATGAACGTGGGCCTGTGTTATCTGGTTCTGGGGATCTCA
This sequence comes from Catagonus wagneri, assembly GCA_004024745.2. Lineage (NCBI taxonomy): Eukaryota > Metazoa > Chordata > Mammalia > Artiodactyla > Tayassuidae > Catagonus > Catagonus wagneri. The sequence continues at coordinate 372,004 of PVHT021183629.1, read as the reverse complement.
CGGGAAGAAAGGGGCTCGGGAGGTTGGCATGTCTCAGGAGGTTGTCAGGATGGCTGCCGAGGGGCAGGAATCCATGTTCGGGTTGGAATGGGGGTTGGAATGGGGGTTGGAACGGGGCCTGGACAAGTGGACATGTTCGTTGTGGAAACTGAGGAAGATACAGAAAAGCACACACACAAGATAAAGCTTACTTGATAATTGTCTTTCAGAAATCACTCACCCTGGTAGCATTTCAGTTTCACTTTGTTTTTCATTGCTTAATGATTTTTATTACAATTATAGGTGTACAGAAATCATCACAACTCAATTTGATAGCATTTCCATCCCAAACCCTTAGTGCATCCCCCCACCCCTCAGAATGTCTTATTTGGAAACCAAAGATTTTCCAAAGTCTGTGAGTCATTGTCTGTTCTGCAAAGAGGTTCATTGTGTCTTTTTAGTTTCAACATGTAAGCAGTAGCATTGGATGTTGCTGTCTAACTGTCTGACTGGTTTTACTTCGCGTGATATTTTCTAGGTCCATCCATGTTGCTATAAATGTTAGTATTTCGTTCCTTTTAATGTCTGAGTAACATTCCATTGTGTGCATGTACCATATCTTCCCTATCCACTCCTCTGTCGATGGGCATTTCTGTTGTTTCCATGACCTGGCTATTGCATAGAGTGCTGCAATGAACACAGGAGTACATGTGTCTTTTCAAGTCATGGTTTCCTCTGGATAGATGCCCAGGAGTGGGATTGCTGGATCCAGTGGTAATTCTATTTTGAGTTTTCTGAGGAATCTCCATACTGTTTTCCACAGTGGTTGCACCAATTTGCATTCCGACCAACAGTGCGAGAGGGATCCTTTTTCTCCACACCCTCTCCAGCACTTATTGTTTGTAGACTTTTTGATGATGGCCATTCTGGCCGGTATAAGGTGGTACCTCATAGTGGTTTTGATTTGCATTTCTCTAATGAGGAGCGCTGCTGAACATGTTTTCATGTGTTTATTTGCCATCTGCGTGTCTTCTTTGGAGAATTGTCTGCCTAGACCCTCGGCCCATTTTTTGATGGGGTTGTTTGTTTTTTTGGTATTGAGCTTGTGGGAGGTGTTTGTAAATTTTGGAGATGAATCCCTTGTCAGTCGATTCATTTGCAAATATTTTCTCCCATTCTGTGGGTTGTCTTTTCTTTTTTTTAATTTTTAAAAAAATTTTGCATTATAGCTGGTTTATAGATTTCTATCAAATTTTCCAACTGCACCATGTGGTGACCCGGGTACATGTACATATATGGATTTGTCACATGTGATTAGACATAGTTCCCTATACTATACAGCTGGTTCTCCTTGCTTTTCCATCACGGAAGCACTAGTTAACCCCATTCCCTCCCCCCCTCCCCCACCCCCTTGGCAACCACAAGTCTGTTCCCCATGTTTGTGATTTTCTTTTCTATTGAGAGGTTCATTTGTGCAGTGTTTTAGACTCCAGTTATAAGAGATTTCATATGGCATCTGTCTTTCTCCTTCTGACTTGCTTCACTCAGTATGAGGGTCTCTAATTCCATCCATGTTGCTGCGAATGACATTATTTCATCCTTTTTTATGGCTGAATAGTATTCTATTGTGTATATATACCACATCTTCCTAATCCAGTCATCCGTCGATGGATATTTGGGTTGTTTCCATGTCTTGGCTATTGTGAATAGTGCTGCAGTGAACATGCGTGTGCAAGCGTCTTTTTCAAAGAAATTTTTGTCTGGATATATGCCCAAGAGTGGGACTGCTGGGTCATATGGTAGTTCTATGTATAGTTTTCTAAGGTACCTCCACACTGTCTTCCATAGTGGTTGCACCAGCCTACAATCCTACCAACAGTGCAGGAGTGTTCTTTTTTCTCCACACCCCCTCCAGCAATTGTTGTTTGTGGACTTGTTAATGATGGCCATTCTGACTGGTGTGAGGTGGTATCTCATGGTAGTTTTGATTTGCATTTCTCTAATCATCAATGATGCTGAGAATTTTTTCATGTGCTTGTTGGCCATCTGTATATCTTCTTTGGAGAAATGTCTGTTCAGGTCCTTTGCCCATTTTTCAATGGGGTTGTTGGCTTTTTTTCCGGCTGAGCTGCATCAGTTGTTTGTATATTTTAGAGATTAAGCCCTTGTCAGTTGCATCATTTGAAACAATTTTCTCCCATTCTGTAAGTTGTCTTTTAGTTTTCTTTTTGGTTTCCTTCTGATTTCTGTTGCTTTGGGAGACTGACCTGAGAAAACATTTGTAAGGCTGATGTCAGAGAATGTCTTGCCAATGTTTTCTTCCAGGAGTTTAATGGTGTCTTGTCTTATATTTGTCTTTAAGCGATTTAGAGTTTATTTTTGTGCATGGTGTGAGAGTATGTTCTAGTTTCATTGATTTGCTTGGAGCTGTCCAAGTTTCCCAGCAATGCTTACTGAAAAGACTTTCTTTTTCCCATTTTAAGTTCTTGCCTCCTTTGTCAAAGATCAATTGGCCGTAGGTGTCTGCGTTTATTTCTGGGCTTTCTATTCTGTTCCATTGGCCCGTATGTCTGTTTTAGTACCAGTACCATGCTGTCTTGATTACTGTGGCCCGTAGTATTGCCTGAAGTCTGGGAGAGTTACGCCTCCTGCTTGGTTTTTGTTCCTCCGGATTGCTTTGGCAATTCTGGGTCTTTTGTAGTTCCATATAAATTTTTGGATTGTTTGTTCAAGTTCTGTGAAGAATGTCATGGGTAATTTGATAGGGATTGCATTGAATCTGTAGATTGCTTTGGGTAGTATTGCCATTTTTACAATATTAATTTTAGCAGCCCTTGAGCATGGAATATCTTTCCATTTCTATGTGTCTTCTTTGATCTCCTTGATTAATGTTTTGTAGTTCTCTGCATATAAGTCTTTCACCTCCTTGGTCAGGTTTATTCCCAGGTATTTGATTTTTTGGGGTGCTATTTTAAAAGATAAAATATTTTGGTATTCTTTTTCTAATATTTCATCGTTAATATATAGAAATGTGATTGATTTCTGAAGGTTAACCTTATATCCTGCTACTTTGCTGAATTTGTTGATCAGTTCAAGTAATTTTGGGGTTGAGTCTTTGGGGTTTTATATATATAGTGTCGTGTCATCTGCATACAGTGACAGTTTTACCTTTTCTCCTCCTATTTGGATGCCTTTTATTTCTTCTGTTTGTCTGATTGCTGTAGCTAGGACTTCTAATACTATGTTGAATAATAGTGGAGAGAGTGGGCATCCTTGTCTTGTTCCAGATTTTAGTGGGAAGGCTTTCAGCTTTTCTCCATTGAGTATTATGTTTGCCGTGGGTTTTTCATAAACGGCTTTTATTATGTTAAGGAATGTTCCCTGTATTCCCACTTTGGTAAGAGTTTTATCATGAATGGATGTTGGACTTTTGTCAAATGCTTTTTGTGCATCTATTGAGATAATCATGTGGTTTTTGACTTTTCTTTTGTTAATGTGGTGTATGACGTTGATTGATTTCCGTACATTGAACCATCCTTGTGCACCTGGGATGAATCTGTGGGTTGTTTTCTCGTTTTGTTTAGGGTTTCCTTTGCTGTGCAGAAACTTTGAAGTTTAATTAAATCCCATTTGTTTATTTCTCTTTTTATTGTCCATACTCTGACAGATGGATCCGAGAAGATGTTGCTATCATTTATGTCAGAGAGTGGCCTATGTTTTCCTCTAAGAGTTTTATAGTATCTGGTCTTATATCTAGATCTTTAATCCATTTTGAGTTTGTTTTTGTGCGTGGTGTTAGGAAGTGTCCTAGTTTCTTTTTTTTTAACATGTGGCTGTCTAGTTTTCCCAGCAGCACTTATTGAAGAGGCTGTCTTTTCTCCAATGTATATTCTTGCTTCCTTTGTCATAGGTTAGTTGACCATAGATGCATGGGGTTAATTCTGGGCTGTCTATCCTGTTCCACTGATCTCTGTTTCTGTCTTTGTTCCAGTACCATATGGTTTTGATGACTGAAGCTTTGTAGTATAGTCTGAAGTGAGGGAGCCTGATTCCTCCAGCTCCATTTTTCTTTTTCAGGATGTCTCTGGCTATTCTGGGTTTTTTGTGCTTCCAAACAAACGTTAAAATATCTTGTTCTAGTTCTGGGGAAGGGGTGCTTGGTAATTTGATAGGGATTGCGTTGAACCTGTAGATTGCTTTGGGTGGTATAGTCATTTTGACAATATTGACTCTTCCAGTCCAAGAGCGTGGGATGTTTTTCCATCTGTTCGTGTTATCCTTGATTGCTTTCATCTGAGTCTTATAATTTTCTGAGTGCAGGTCTTTTGTGTCTCTAGGTAGGTTTATTCCTAAGTATTTGATTCTCTTTGATGCGATGGTAAACGGGATGGCTTCCCTAATTTCTCTTTCTGATTTTTCATTGTTGGTATGTAGAAATGCAGTTGATTTCTATGTATTAATTTTGTATGC
>PVHT021183629.1:326893-363820 GCA_004024745.2 Catagonus wagneri | reverse complement strand
AGTGCAGGTCTTTTGTGTCTCTAGGTAGGTTTATTCCTAAGTATTTGATTCTCTTTGATGCGATGGTAAACGGGATGGCTTCCCTAATTTCTCTTTCTGATTTTTCATTGTTGGTATGTAGAAATGCAGTTGATTTCTATGTATTAATTTTGTATGCTGCGACTTTGCCAAATTCATTGATGAGCTCTCACAGTTTTCTTGTAGAGTCTTTAGCATTCTCTAGATATAGTATCATGTCATCTGTAAATAGTGATAGTTTTACTTCTTCCTTTCCTTTGGATTCCTTGTATTTCTTTTACTTCTCTGATTGCTGTGGCTAGGTCTTCCAGAACTATGTTGAATAGTAGTGGTGAGAGTGGACATCCCTGTTTTTCCTGATCTCAGTGGGAATTCTTTCAACTTTTCCCCCGTTGAGAATGATGTGAGCTCTTGGTTTGTCATAGATGGCCTTTATGATGTTGAGGTAGGTTCCCTCTATACCCACTTTCTGAAATGTTATCAGAAATATGTGTTGGATTTTGTCATAGGCTTTTTCTGCATCTATGGAGAGGATCATATGGTTTTTTCTTCAGTTTCTTAACGTGGTGTATCACACTGATTGATTTGTGGATATTGAAGACTCCTTGCATCCCTGTGATAAATCCCACTTGATTGTGATGTATAGTCCTTTTTATGTATTGTTGGATTCAGTAGGCTAGTATTTTGTTGAGGATTTTTGCATCTTTTCATCAGTGAGGACGACCTGTGATTTTCTTTTTTTGTGGTATCTTTGTCTGGTTTGATGGGTGATGGTTGCCTCATAGAATGAGTTTGGGAGGGTCCCTACCTCTGCAATATTTTGGAAGAGTTTCAGAAGGATAGGTGTTAGCTCTTCTCTAAATGTTTGATAGGATTCAGCTGTGAAGCCATCTGGTCCTGGACTTTTGTCTTTTGGAAGGTTTTTAATCACAGTTTCAATTTCAGAACTTTTGATTGGTCTATTCATATTTTCTATTTCATCTTCGTTTAGTCTTGGAAGGTTGTATTTTTCTAAGAATTTGTCCATTTCTTCTAGGTTTTCCATCTTATTGCCATATAGCTGCATATATTAGTCTCTTATGATCTTTGTATTTGTGTGATCTCCATTGTTACGTCTCCTTTTTCATTTCTTATTTTGTTGATTTGTGTCCTCTTTTTTCTTGAATAGTCTGTCTAAGGGTTTATCAATTTTGTTGATCTTTTCAAAAAACCAGCTTTTAGTTTCATGGATCTTTTCCATGGTTTTCTTCGTTTCTATTTCATTGTTTTTTGCTCTGATCTTTATGATTTCTTTTCTTTTACTAACTTTAGGTCTTGTCTGTTCTTCCCTCTCCAGCTGCTTTAGATGTAAAGTTAGGTTGTTTATTTGCGCTTTTTCTTGTTTCCCGAGGTAGGCTTGTATTGCTGTAAACTTTCCTCTTAGAACTGCTTTTGCTGCATCCCAGAGGTTTTGGAGTGTTGTGTCTTTGTTGTCATTCGCTTCTAGGTATTTTTTAATTTTCTCTTTGATTTCTTCAGTGATCCATTGGTCGTTTAGTAGCATGTTGTTTAGTCTCCACATGTTTGTATTTTTGGCTATTTTTTTCTTGTTATTGATTTCCAGTCTATATTATAGCATTGTAGTCAGAGAAGATGCTTAATATGATTTCAATTTTCTTAAAGTTAACGAGGCTTGATTTGTAGCCCAGGATGTGATCAATCTTAGAGAATGTTCCGTACACACTTGAGAAGAATGTGTATTCTGTTGCTTTTGGATGGAATGTCCTATAACTATCTATTAAGTCCGTCTGATCTAATGCTTCATTTAGGGCCTGTGTTTCCTTATTGATTTTCTGTCTGGATGATCTATCCATTGCTGTAAGTGGGGTGTTAAAGTCCCCCACTATGATTGTGTCATTGTTGATTTCTCCTTTTAAGGTTGTTAGCAGTTGCCTTATATATTGTGGTGATCCTATGCTGGGTGCATAGATATTTAAAATAGTTATATCTTCTTGGATTGATCCTTTGATTATTATGTAGTGCCCTTCCTTGTCTCTTAAAATGTTGTTCATTTTAAAGTCTATTTTGTCTGATCTGAGTATTGCTACTCCAGCTTTCTTTTGATTGCCGTTTGCATGGAATATTTTCTTCCATCCTCTCACTTGCAATTTGTATGTGTCCCTAGAAGTGAAGTGGGTCTGTTGAAGACAGCATATACATGGGTCTTGTTTTTGTATCCACTCAGGTAGTCTGTGTTTTTTGGTTGGGGCATTCAGTCCATTAACATTTAAGGTAATTATTGATATGTATGTTCTTATTGCCATTGTATGAACTGTTTTGGGTTTTTGTTGCCCTTTTTTTTTCTTCCCTTATTCTCTTGTTGTCTCTTCTCACAAGATGACTATCTTTAATGTTGTATTTGAGTTGATTTTTCTTATTTGTTTGTGTATCAATTGTAGATTTTTGTTTTAGTTACCCTGAAGTTTTGATATAGGAGTCTATATATAAGTGAGATTGTTTTAAGTTGTTGGTTTCTTAATTGCACGTGCAACTCCAGTGTCCTGCATTTGTGTCCTCTTCTCACAACTTCTGATTTTGGTAGTATAATTGTGCATGGATGATTTAGTATCTTTACTGTATGATATGACTTTACTGGTGGGCCTTGTCATTTGTGGTGTTTTTGTTTCTGGCTGTGGCCTTTACTTTTCTGCCTAGAGAAGTTCCTTTAGGATTTGTTGTAAAGCTGGTTTAGTGTTGCAGAAATCTCTTAGCTTTTGCTTCTCTGTAAAGGTTTTGATCTCTCCTTCAAATCTGAATGAGAGCCTTGCTGGGTGAAGTAATCTTGGTTGGAAGTTTTTTGCTTTCATCACATTGAGTATATCATGCCACTCCCTTCTGGCCTGCAGAGTTTCAGCTGAAAAAATCTTCTGATAACCTTATTGGGGTTCCCTTGTATGTCATTTCTTTTCCCTAGCTGCTTTCAAAATTTTTTTTGTTTTTAATTTTGGTCATTTTGATTAATATGTGTCTCGGGGTGTTCCTCCTTGGGTTTATTTTATATGGTACTTGTTGAGCTTCCTGAATTTGAGTGAGTGGTTCCTTTCCCATATTAGGGAAGTTTTTGGCTATTATCTCTTCGAATATTTTTTCTGTCCCCTTCTCTCTCTCTTCTCCCTCTGGCACCCCTATAATATGGATGTTGGTGCGTTTAACATTATCCCAGAGTTCTCTGAGACTCTGCTCATTTCCTTTCAATCTTTTATCTCTTTTCTCTTCTGCATTAGTGATTTCCACTAATCTGTCCTCCCCCTCGTTGATTCGTTCTTCTGCTTCCTGTATTCTACTGTTGGCTGCTTCTAATGAATTTTTTATTTCAGTTATTGTATTTTGCACCTCTTCTTGTTTATTTTTTACATCTTGTATTTCTTTGCTCAGTGTATCCTTTAAATTATCAATCTTTGCCTCCAGTCTATTTCCAATCATCTTCAGCATCAACAGTCTAAAGTCTCCTTCTGGGCGGCTGATAATCTCATCACTGAGCTGTTTTTCTGGGCTTTTTTCTTTCTCCCTTATCTGAGTTATAGTTTTCTGTCTTTTCATTTTCATAGGTTTTTGGTATGGTGACCTTTTTGCTGACAATAGAGTTGTAGCCTCTCTTAGTTCTGGTGCTTGTCTTTCCTGTGGCTCTTGGTATGGGGGAGGGGGCTTGCTGTAGGCTTCCTGATGGGAGGGACTGGTGTCTGCCCACTGGTAAGTGGGCTTGATTCCTATCCCTCTGATGGATGAGGCTTTGTCCCTGGATGAGATTAGAGGCTGTGTGCCTGAGGGGTCTTTAGGCAGCCTATTTACTGATGAGTGGGGCTGTGGTCCCACCTGGATTATTGTTTGATCTGGGGCTTCTCAGCGCAGATGGGAGGGACCAGATTTTCCCAGAAATGGCCACCTCCAGAGAAATGCAGGTTGATGAATGTTCCCGAGAGCTTCACCTCCAATGCCCTTCCCCTACAACAAGCCACAGTCACCCTTGTTTTCCCAGGAGATCCTCCAAGAATTGCAGTCAGGTTCCACCTGGATTCCTATGGAGACTTTGCTTTGCCCTGGGACCCAGTGCACGTGAAAGTCTGTGTGTGCCTTTCTAGAATGGGGTCTCTGTTTCCCCCAGTCCTGTGGAGTTCCTGCACACAAGCCCCGCTGGCCTTCAATGCCAGATGCTCCGGGGGCTCTTTCTCCCTGTGCCCGATCCCCAGGCATGGGGTTTTGACGTGGGGCTCAGAACTCTCAGTCCTGTAGCTGAGTCTCTGTGATGCAGTTACTTTCCAGTCTGTGGGGCTTCCCACCCGGGAGGTATGGGGTTGCTTCTATCACGTACCTCCTACCTCCTACCTCTTGATGTGGTCTCCTCCTTGTCTTCTGGAGCAGAATATCTTTTAAGTTTACAGTCCATTTGTTTGAAGGTTGCTTGGCATTTGGTTGTAGTTGTGTTGTTTTTTGGGAGAGAAGTTGAGCTCCGGTCCTTCTATTCCACCATCTTAATCCAGAAGGGTTTCTCAACAGGAGCACTATATCCATTCAGGATAAGCCAAGACTTTGTTGTTCAAGGAGCTAATGCCTTTCCACGTTGTTCGGACAACGGTCCTCTTGCCCGGTTTCCCTGGAGCCAAAAGAATGAACCCGAGGTGTGCTCTGAAGCAAATGGAAGCATCCTTCCCAGGCCAGAGAAAGGCGCCAGTTTCACTCTGATGAAAATTTCATACCTGGAGTTCCCGTCGTGGCTCAGTGGTTGACGAATCCGACTAGGAGCCATAAGGTTGCGGGTTCAATCCCTGGCCTTGCTCAGTGGGTTAAGGATCCGGCGTGGCTCTGAGCTGTGGTATAGGTCGCAGACGCGGCTCAGATCCCGCGTTGCTGTGGCTGTGGTGAAGGCCGGTGGCTACAGCTCCTGTTAGACCCCTAGCCTGGGAACCTCCATATGCCGCAGGTGCGGCCCTAGATAAGGCAAAAAGACAAAAAAAAAATTATCATACCTTACACAATGGTATTATATTGTACTTCTTTTGTATTCCCTTTTTTTTTTAGGGCTTCACCTGCGGCATATGGAGGTTCCCAGACCAGGGGTTCAATCGGAGCTGTAGCGGCCAGCCTACACCACAGCCACAGCAACGCCAGAACTGAGCGACATCTGTGACCTACACCACAGCTCACGGCAGTGCTGGATCCTTAACCCACTGAGTGAGGCCAGGAATTGAACCTGCATCCTTATGGATGCTAGTCAGATTCGTTTCCGCTGAGCCACAGCGGGAACTCCTGTATTCTGTTTATTTTCTTTCTTTCTATCTATCTATTTATTTATATTTTTAGGGCCGCACTTGCGGCATATGGAGGTTCCCAGGCTAGGGTTCTAATCAGAGCTGTAGCTGCTGGCTTGCCCCACAGCCACAGCAATGCCAGATCCGAGTTGCGTCTGCAACCAACACTACAGCTCATGGCAATGCCAGATCGTTAACCCACTGAGCGATGCAACGGATCGAAACTACAACCTCGTGGTTCCTAGTTGGATTGGTTTCCACTGTGCCATGACAGGAACTCTGTTTTATTTTCTTAACAATGTATAACGAATATTTCTCTACTTTTTTTTTTTTTTTTTTTTTGCTTTTTAGGGCCGCACCAGCAGCCTATGGAGGTTCCCAGACTAGGGGTCCAATTGGAGCTACAGCTGCCAGCCTGCACCACACCACAGCAACACGGAATCCGATCTGCGTCTGCAACCTACACCACAGCTCACGGCAACACCGGATCCTTAACCCACTGAGCAAGGCAAGGGATCAAACCCGATCCTCATGGATCCCAGTCGGGTTCGTTAACCACTGAGCCATGGTGGGAACTCCATTTCTCTACATCATTAAGTATTCTTTAGTCAGTGGTTAATGAATCCGACTGGGATCCATGAGGATCGGGTTTGATCCCTTGCCTTGCTCAGTGGGTTAAGGATCCGGCGTTGCCGTGAGCTGTGGTGTTGGTTGCAGACGTGGCTCGGATCCCGCGTTGCTGTGGCTGTGGCGAAGGCCGGCGGCTACAGCTCCTGTTAGACCTCTAGCCTGGGAACCTCCATATGCTGCGGGTGCGGCCCTAGAAAAGGCAAAAAAAAAAAAAATGAAAAAGAAATTTTAGTCGCTGCCCGGCATGCCATTGTGAATATAATTTATTTAACCTGATCCCCTATCGTATGTAAAGATAGACACTTAGGACGTTTGCATTTTTATTGAGAAGAGTGTGCTCTGAACATCCTCCTACTGCTTCCTTGGGATAAATTTAGGAGGCTGTTTAGATAACCGAGCACAGACTATGGTCATGAGTCCCCAGGAGGAGCCAAGCCAACGGTATCTGACCGTGTGGCAGGGGTGTAGTGAATGGGGTTGGTTGAACAAATTGCTTCCAGTTCTGAAGTTCGGCCTGGCCGCCCTGGAGCGTGGCCCGGCTCAGGCTCTGGCCTCTGCTGCCGCCTTCTCCCGGCGGAGCGCCCTTCTCCGGCTGCGGGCAGGGGCCTTGTGGGCGCCACGTCCTGCTGAAGGCATGGTGGCAGAGGCCCTGTGGTGTCCCCGCAGCCTCCCTTCACGAGGACCAGCAGGGCATCATCCCACGGGCCATGGCCGAGGCCTTCAAGCTGATCGATGAGAACGACCTGCTCCACTGTCTGGTGCACGTGTCCTACCTGGAGGTGTACAGGGAGGAGTTCCGGGACCTGCTGGAGGTGGGCACCGCCAGCCGCGACATCCAGCTTCGGGAAGATGATCGTGGGAATGTCGGTGAGGAACCCCCGGGTCTTCCACTGGCTGGGAGGAGGGTACCTGGCCGGGGGAGGCTTCGCCTGCTGAGGGTGGCCTACCTGTCGGGGCAGGGGGGGCAGTGGGGGGGGATACCTGGGAAACCCAAGTTCTGGATGGTTTTGCTTTTGTTTCCCCTGTCCCCAACTGAGTTCACTGCTCATCTGCGTACCCAGAATGAGAAGCCTTGGGGTGGGCCTGGGAGAAGTTGGGCCCCCCTCAACCCCCAGCCAGGATGAGCAGGACCCCCTAGGCATGGGGAAGGGGCCCCTGAGTCAAGAAGGGCTGTAGGAGTTCCCGTCGTGGCTCAGCGGAAATGAACCTGACTAGCATCCATGAGGACACAGGTTCGATCCCTTGCTTTGCTCCGTGGGTTAAGGATCTGGTGTTGCCATGAGCTGTGGCTGTGGCGTAGGCCGGCAGCTGCAGATCTGATTTAACTCTAGCCTGGGAACCTCCGTATGCCTCCAGTGTGGCCCTATAAACAAAAGAAAAAAGAAAAAATAGGCCTGTCGGGGATCAGGCTTGCTCTGCCTGCTCTCCTGGCTGGTCAGTCTCAGGCTGTCGCTGCCCTGGGCTCACAGCCTTCTGTGTCCGCAGTTCTGTGTGGGGTGAAAGAGGTGGACGTGGAGGGCCTGGACGAGGTACTCAGCCTCCTGGAGAGGGGCAACGCCGCCAGGCACACGGGGGCCACACACCTCAACCGCCTCTCCAGCCGCTCGCACACCGTCTTCACCGTGACCTTGGAGCAGCGGGGCCGCGTCCCCAGCCGCCTGCCGCGACCCCCCGCGGGCCAGCTGCTCATCTCCAAGTTCCACTTCGTGGACCTGGCGGGCTCGGAGAGGGTCCTCAAGACAGGCAGCACCGGCGAGCGGCTCAAGGAGAGCATCCAGATCAACAGCAGCCTCTTGGCGCTGGGCAACGTCATCAGCGCCCTGGGTGACCCCCAGCGCCGCGGCAGCCACATCCCCTACCGGGACTCCAAGATCACCCGGTGAGCTGCCCAGTGGGATCGCTCGAGAGCCGCGTATTTCTGTCCTGTTCTCTCTCTGGCTCCTAGGGTTGGGGGAGGCAGCTAGGAGAGAGTGCCCCCCCCCCCCCCGGCTCCCGTGGTGCGCCACCTACCCGGCTCGAATGCTGTTCGGCGTCTCCACTTTGGGGCCCTGACACCAGGGTCCCGCCTGGTTGTCCTCAGGATCCTCAAAGACTCGCTGGGCGGGAATGCCAAGACCGTGATGATCGCCTGCGTCAGCCCTTCCTCCTCCGACTTCGACGAGACCCTCAACACCCTCAACTACGCCAGCCGCGCCCAGAACATCTGTAACCGCGCCACGGTCAACTGGCAGCCCGAGGCCGAGCGGGCTCCCGAGGAGGCGGCGGCGGCCGCGGCACGAGGGCCGCCGAGGCACCGCTCGGAAACGCGCATCATCCACCGGGGCCGGCGCATCCCCGGCCCCGCCGCCGCCTCCGCCGCCGCCCGCCTGGGCGCCGAGTGCGCGCGCTACCGGGCCCGCACCGACGCCGCCTACAGCCTCTTGCGGGAGCTGCAGGCCGAGCCGGGGCTGCCGGGGGCTGCGGCCCGCAAGGTGCGCGACTGGCTGTGCGCCGTCGAGGGCGAGCGCAGCGCCCTGAGCTCCGCCTCCGGACCCGACAGCGGCATTGAGAGCGCCTCCGCCGAGGAGCAGGCCGCGCAGGGGCCTGGCGGGCGAAAGGTGGCCGAGGGCCAGGTGTGGCCCGGGGCTGGGGAGCGGGGGATAGTAGAAGGCTGTCAACACAGCCAGCCGTGTCCCTGCCCCTTGCTCGTTAGCAGAGCTCGTTCGCGATTCAGAGGCACGTCTGCTGGTGCCCTAAGTGACACTTCCATCCTTACGGTCTCAATATGTCAAATAGGGCCAGCCTTAGTGCCCACCTCCTGGTGATGTAAAGACTGAAGATACAGCCAGTGCGGACGAAGGCTAAGCTGTTCCTAATAATAGTGGCGATGTTGTTATTGTTAATGGAAATGTAATTAATAGTGACGAGATGGCCCCATGGCTTGCAGAGGGGACCGCAGGCCAGGTGCGGCCCCCACTGCAGGCGGGGCTGGGAGCAGAGTAGCAAGCTGGGTTAGGGAGGGTCTGTCTCAGGGATAGGCGGGCTTGTCCTGACAGCTGCTGCCCCTGAAGCTTCTCTCCCTGCCCCATAGGAAGACGAGGCGGGGCTGCAGCTGCTGGCCCTGCAGAGCCAGGTGGCCCAGCTGGAGGAGGAGAACCGAGACTTCCTGGCTGCGCTGGAGGACGCCATGGAGCAGTACAAGCTGCAGGTGGGGCCGCGCCCTTCCGCAGTGCGGGGGGCACTTCTGCCAGGAGGTGAAACTGAGCTGAGCCTGTTGGAATGAGAGGAGTCAGCCCGGGGCAGGGTTCTGGCAGGATGGGTAAATCCGGGGAGGTGCACAATAGGAGCAAAAGTGTGGAGGCGAGGAACAAATTGGAGGTGAGGGGGTGTGCGGAATGGATGGAATGAGGGTGGATGGGAAGTGGCAACGGGGGGACAGCAGGATCCCCACCAGAGCTGAGCCCTTCTTTTTTGTCCCAAGGTACTGGTCAGCATTGCTCCTGGCGCCCTCTGGTGGCCGCGAGAGGCATGGCCGTGGAGGGCGTGATGCGGCGGGGCGGGGACGGGTTTGAACCCAAACGAGGGCAATTTGTGCGCGAGAGGGACACCAAGAAGTGGTCAGAAGTATTTGGCCCTCCACTTTAGCCCAGAGAAGGCAGGGTGGCCTCGGACGTGTTCTTCGGTTCCCTGCACCCCGCCTCTCCCACGTCTGGGTCCTCTGTCAGCACCCGGACGGTGTCTTGCAGAGCGACCGTCTCCGTGAGCAGCAGGAGGAGATGGCGGAGCTGCGGCTGCGGCTGGAGCTGGTGCGGCCTGGCTGGGGGGCCCCCGGGCTCTTGCAGGGCTTGCCTCCTGGGTCCTTGGTGCCCCGCCCTCACACAGCTCCCCTAGGGGGTGCCAGCAGCCACGTGCTGGGCATGGCGCCCCCTGACTGCCTTCCTGGAGATGAAGCTGGTCCTGAGAACTGGGGAGAGGTGAGGAGGTGGTGAGGCTGGGCGTTTGTTAGGGCTGTTGACCTAGGCAGGCTCAGGTAAAGGACAGGTGTGATGCTGGCAGTGTGGCCCTCAGCCCATGCTTTCGTGGGACCAGCTATGAGATGCCCCCTTCTGAAGTCCTTAGAGGGATGGAGCAAATTTGGGTAGGGCCTGTCAGCAGGGTCTGGTACCACTGAGCATCCCTGGAGCAGCCATTTGGAATGAGGAGGTTACAGAGGGGCCTCTAGTACAGAACAGAAAGCTTGCATACCTCCAGAGATGGGAAGCTCATCACCTCTGAGGCCACCCCTCTCTCTGTTTTTGGTTGCCTTTCTTTGCAAGTTCACTTTTCCATGAGCCCTAAGCTCCTTCAGCCCAGTTTCCTGCTTCTTTGGGACGCAGCTCGCCCCCTTGCATCTGCCTGAAAGCTCCGGGTCATCTCAGCTCTAAAGGCCTAGGGGACTGAGGAGAGGGAGGACGTGGGTTTGGCAGAAGCCTGCTATGCACACTCTAGTGGCACATTGTTGGTGAGATAAGACTTGGGTGCAGAGGCCCTGTATACAAGACAGAAAGGGACAGGCCGGCGCCAGGGGTGGAGTTCCCCAAAGGTTTGCGTTGGGGGCTGGAGCAGGAGGGAGGTGGGGGGGGGAGAAGAGGGAGGGGGGATGCAGCTCCCGCCCCACCCGGAGATGCGGAAGCCTTCCCAGAGGGTTTTTTTTCTTTTTTCTCCTTTACCACTTTTTAGGGCTGCACCTGGGGCACGTGGAGGTTCCCAGGATAGGGGTCTAACAGGAGCTGTAGCCACCGGCCTGCGCCGCAGCCACAGCAACGCAGGATCCGAGCCGCGTCTGCAACCTTCACCACAGCTCACGGCAACGCCGGATCCTTAACCCACTGAGCGAGGCCAGGGATCGAACCCGCAACCTCATGGTTCTTAGTCGGATTCGTTTCTGCTGCGCCACAACGGGAACTCCTGAGCTAGATCTTGAGGGTGAGGTAGGGCTTGAAGAGGCGGGACTGTGTGAGGAGGGCAGGCAAGGCGGGGCAGAGACCCAGTGATGGGAGATCGCTGATGGAGAATGGCCTGGAAGCTTCCGGTCCTGAAACTCTGGCATCCCCTGGCAGGTGACCAATGGCAGGGAGGCGGGCACCCGGTTTCTGGAGGCGGGAGACAGGCTGGGAAGTGGCTCTTCAGCTGCATCATCGGAGGAAGAGGAGGCGGAGGGGGGAGGGGCAGGGGAGGAGCCGGAGCCCCCCCGGCCCACCCTGCACCCGGGCAGGTGAGTGGCACCCTCTGTCACCCTAGCAAGGATCAGCTCAGGGCCCAGGCTGGGCAGGAAGGGGGTCCCACTGTGGTCTCAGCGTGCCCTCACCCACGGCGCTCTGGTGGCTCTGAACCCAGAGTTCTCACTGGGCTGGGTGCACTGACAGACGGGCCCAAGCCTCCCAGTTCTTAGCCTCCAAGGTGGCCCTCGGTGCCCCCAGCTGCCCTGCGCCCTCTGAGCTCAGCCACTGGCCTCAGAATTCTGCCACACCGGCACCCTGGGGTCACGGTGACCCTGGAGGCCTGGAAGATCCAGTGGCATCTCTTAGCTCCTGGGCCACCTCCAGGAGGTGGCTGTGCTGGGGCCGACTCTCATCTCTGCCCTCCAGAACGGGGATCGGAAAGCGGAGCCAGAGGGCGGGGGCCCGCCCGGGGACTCCCCTCGGCAGGAAGGACCCAGAGCTTCGCCTGGAAGAGCTGGACACAGCGATCCCGGGGCCCAGAGGTGAGCTGAGTGGGGTGCAGAAGGGGACCCACCCCCTTCTCCCCTTCATGGTCCCGGACCTGCTGCCCTGCATGGCCCGCACGGCGTCCCTGGCTGCTCCTGGCCCAGGGCAGGCCCCTCCTCTCCGCTCCCCTTGGCTGCCTCCCCGCCGTCAGCTGGGGCAGCGGCCTTGACGGTCGGCCTGTTACAGCGGTCGGTGGGAGCAGGGCCCCGGCTTGGCCCCCGCAGGCCCCCGCTGCCACGGCCTCTGAGTGGCGGCTGGCCCAGGCCCAGCAGAAGATCCGCGAGCTGGCCATCAACATCCGCATGAAGGAGGAGCTCATCGGCGAGCTGGTCCGCACAGGTGAGGTGGGGGGGCTCCCCGAGGGTCTCCCACCTGAAGCTGGGTGACAGGGGTCCAGAGGTGAAGGTCTGATAACCAGCTCAGCCTCTTCCAGCTGTGTGACCTTGAACGGGCGGGATAACACCTTCATGCTTCAGTTTTCTCATCTCTGCAAGGAACCATGAGGTTGCGGGTTCCATCCCTGGCCTTGCTCAGTGGGTTAAGGATCCTGCGTTGCTGTGACTGTGGTGTAGGTTGCAGATGCGGCTCAGATCCTGCGTTGCTGTGGCTGTGGTGTAGGCCCGTAGCCACAGCTCTGATTAGACCCCTTGTTTCGCTGTATAGGTTGTTGAAATGAGTTAATTCAGGTAAAGTGCTTCAGGAAGCCTTACTTTTTTTTTTTTTGTCTTTTTAGGGCCACACCCATGGCATAGGGAGGGTCCCAGGCCAGGGGTCAAATCAGAGTTTATAGCTGCCGGCCTACGCCACAGCCACCAGCCACACCAGATCTGAGCTGCATCGGCGGCCTACACCACAGCCTGCGGCAATGCTGGGTCCTCAACCCACTGAGTAAGGCCAGGGATCAAACCCGTGTCCTTGTGGATACTAGTCGGGTTCGTTAACCCCTGAGCCACGGCAGGATCTCCAGGAAGCCTTGCTTTTTATTGCTGCCTGCTGTGTATCAAGCACTGTGCTGGGCATAGAATCTCTAGTCTTGGGGAGCAAACAGTATCCCCAAATCATGCTCTGTCTGCTGCTGGCGATATGGGGGATTGAGCAGGGATCGATTTTAGGTGGGGACCGGTAATGACCAGTTAAGCCTTTTTTTTTTTTTTTTTTTGGCCACGCCCGAGGCACGTGGTAGCTCCCGGGCTAGGGATCAAACTCATGCCACGGCTGCAACCTGAGCCACAGCAGTGACAATGCCGGGTCCTTAACCCCCTGTGCCACAAGGGGACGCCACAGTTGGGTTTTTTTATTATAATAGTTATGAATGTATTTATTACAAAATGCATTGGGAACAATTTCAAACAGGCATGTGAGAAGATAAACAAATGCAGCACTTGCCTCCATAGCCATTACCAGATCCAGCATTTCTTTTTTCTTTTTGATCTTTTGTTGTTTTAGGGCCGTACCCGCGGCATATGGAGGTTCCCAGGCTAGGGGTCTAACAGGAGCTGTAGCCGCCGGCCTTCGCCGCAGCCACAGCAACGCGGGATCCGAGCCGCATCTGCGACCTACACCACAGCTCACGGCAACGCCGGATCCTTAACCCTCTGAGCAAGGCCAGGGATCGAACCTGTGTCCTCATGAATCCTAGTCGGGTTTGTTACCGCTGCACCACGACAGGAACGCTCACCTCTCCCTTTGTTCGCTGCTGAAATATTTGGAAGCAAATCCAGGACCTCATGTCATTTCATCCCTCAGCCTTTCAATACGCCTCTTTTTGGACATTTTAACCAGAATGCCATCAGTACATCTAGCAAAACCAATGGCCTCTCAGCTCCCAGAGCAGAAGCACTTCTGCAGCGGTGCCTGTGTGCGGCTCTGGACCTGTCCACACACTGTATTTCCTTTTATTAGGTCTCTGAAGTCTGTGTTCTCTCACCTCTTCACAGTCATTCTACAGAATGTTCCAAAGCCCAGATGTTCTAGATTTGCTACTTGGCTTTTGTTGTCATTTAGCTTGTTCCTCTGTTCTCCAGACTTCCTGCAAATAAATGGAAGTTAGTTCTAGAGGCTTAGTTGTATGCAGGCTCGGGTTGTGCATTAATGTTAGCATGGGTTAGGTGAGACGAGAACTGGTTAATTCATAATTTCCTTGGGCACCGCTATGGATAAGGCTGATTTAAAAAATGAGGATTCCCTCAAAAAGACACACACACAAAAAAAAAGCAGTTCCCGTCATGGCTCAGTGGTTAATGAATCTGACTAGGAACTATGAGGTTGCGGGTTCGATCCCTGGCCTTGCTCACTGGGTTAAGAATCCCATGTTGCTGTGGCTGTGGCGAAGGCCGGCGGCTACAGCTCCTGTTAGACCCCTAGCCTGGGAACTTCCATATGCCGAGGGTGCGGGCCTAGAAAAGGCAAAAAAAAAAAAAAAAAAAAAAAAAGGGAGGAGTTCCCATTGTCGCTCAGTGGGAATGAACCTGACTGTATCCATGAGGATGCAGTTTGATCCCTGGCCTCGCTCTGTGGATTGGGGAGCTCACTGTGAGCTAGGGTGTAGGTCACAGACACAGTTCGGATCTGGCATTGCTGTGGCTGTGGTGTAGGCCGGCAGCTGCAGCCCGGGAGCTTCCATATGCTGTGGTCGTGGCCCTAAAAAGCAAGGGGAAAAAAAAAAAAAAAAAGAGTCAATTTTGGAAGTTCCCTGGTGGGCTAGTGGTTAGGATTTGGTGCTTTCACCACTGTGGCCCAGGGTTCAATCCCTGGCCTGGGAACTGAGATCCCAGATCAAGCCAGTGCAGCAGCCAAAAAAAAAAAAAAAAAATATATATATATATATATATATATGTATATTGAAAATCAGTCAGTTTAATGAAAAATGTTAAGAATATCACAGTACTCGGGGTACAAAGGCAAGATCCACATAGGTGTCCAGGGGGTGACAGAGGTCTGGAGAACCTCCCAGGGGACCCAACTATGACCCTCTTCCAAGAGAGGGGCTGCCTGTGCCGACACAGCCCCCCTTTCTTCCAGGGAAGGCGGCCCAGGCCTTGAACCGCCAGCACAGCCAGCGCATCCGAGAGCTGGAGCAGGAGGCCGAGCGGGTGCGGGCCGAGCTGAGCGAAGGCCAGAGGCAGCTGCGGGAGCTCGAGAGCAGGGAGCCCCAGGACGCTGGCGCACGCTCCCAGCTCCAGGAGTTCCGCAGGAGGGTTGCTGCCGCTCAAAGCCAAGTGCAGGTCAGTGCCAGGCCCCGGGGTGGGGGCCGCGGCCCCTGAGGCTGAGGTCGCGGGGTCACGACGCGCGAGCCCCAGAGCCCAAGGTCCTGGTGAAAGCTGCGGGGGCTCAGGCCCTCGTGGCCCAGCCCCGACTGGTGGCGCAGACACTCTCCTGGCCTCCCCGGATGAGGCTGGTGTTAGACAGATGCTGGGGGCCGGCTCGGCTTTAAACACAGTGGAGGCAGGGAGGTGGGGCCTGCCTGCAGACCTCCAGGAGGCCAGTGAGGGTGTGTGGGGGGGTGGGCCATCCCTCACGGGGCGTCTGCCCCCTCTCTCTGGCAGCCCTTCTGTTCTCCATTTGCTCACTCTCCATCCCACGACCCCTCTGTCAACCCACCTATCTGTCCATGTGTCCATCTGACCCATCCATTTATCCCTCTGTCAGCTGCTGTGAGCAACTGTCCATTTATGCCTCTCTCCATTTGTCTTTCTGTTCCCCTTTATCGATCTGTGCATTATCTGTCCATCGTTTTGTTTTGTTTTTGTCTTTTTGCCTTTTCTAGGGCGCACCCACGGCAAATGGAGGTTCCCAGGCTAGGGGTCTAACAGGAGCTGCAGCTGCCGGCCTTCGCCACAGCCACAGCAATGCGGGATCTGAGCTGCATCTGCAACCTACACCACAGCTCACGGCAACGCCAGATCCTTAACCCACTGAGTGAGGCCAGGGATTGAACCCGCAACCTCATGGTTCTTAGTCGGATTCGTTAACCACTGAGCCACGACGGGAACTCCTCCTTCCTTTTTTTTAAACCTTTATGTGATCCCATCCATCTGTCTGTCCACCCACCCTTCCATTCTTTGCAACCGTCCATCCACCATTCATCTCTTCTCAGTTCAGGTGTCCAAGAGACAGGACAGTAGTGGGATCAAGAGCACAGGGTTTGGAGCCTGACTGCTTGGGTTCGAATCCCAGCTTTGCCACTTACTAGCTGTGTGTCCTTGGTCGAGTGTCTTAACTTCTCTGTGCCTCCGTTTCCTAGTCTGTTAAGGAGGAATAATTATAATCACACCTTTCCATAGAATTGTTGGGACTATTTAACACACTGAGAGCACTTGGTTGGTCCATAGTAAATGTCATAGTATTTTGACATTTTGATACTTTTATGAGTCCATCATTTCCCTTTATTAGTCCAGCCCGTTTTTTTCGCTTCTGTCCTGCATGCCCCTTGTTGAGAGCGGGCACCATGCTGCGCTCTCGGCAGTCGCTGTGCGTGGCCCAGCGGAGGCTCTGTTGGTCCCAGGTGCTGAAGGAGAAGAAGCAGGTGACAGAGCGGCTGGCATCGCTGTCGGCGCAGAGTGAGAAGCGGCTGCAGGAGCTCGAGAGGAACGTGCAGCTGATGCGGCAGCAGCAGGGGCAGCTGCAGAGGCGGCTTCGAGAGGAGACGGAGCAGAAGCGGCGCCTGGAGACGGAGATGAACAAGCGGCAGCTCCGCGTCAAGGTCAGGCGCTCGGGGACGGGACGGGGTGCCGCATCCGGGCGGGGAGGCCGCGCAGGGCACATAGCCGGGGGAGCACTGGCGCTCCAGCTGGGTCCTGGCCCCCCCAGCCCCATGACCTCCTAAAGCCACCGGTCCCTTGGCCTCCCTGAGTCTGTGTCTTCACCTGAAAATGGGGAGAGCTATCGGCAGCTCAAGGCCAGGGTCAGAATTCAGTGAGGTGACCTGTCTAAGGGGACAGGCGACATGTGAAGCGTTCGCTTGTTTGCTGGTCCCCAGCAAGACTTAGGGGATGGCGAGGCTGGGCGGTGCCGTGCAGGGCCGGGCACTCCTGCTGGCTGTGGCGGGTCATGGGCTCTGGGAGGACCCTGGCCCGCTGAGCTGCTAGGCCTGCGCGTCCCCAGGAGCTGGAGCTGAAGCACGAGCAGCAGCAAAAGATCCTTAAGATCAAGACAGAAGAGATCGCGGCGTTTCAGAGGAAGCGGCGCAGCGGCAGCAACGGCTCTGTGGTCAGCCTGGAGCAGCAGCAGGTGGGGCCTGGGCGGGCCTGCAAGCCCAGGGGCACCCCCAGCCTGGCCCGGTTGCTAGGGTTCCCCAGGGGTGAGCCAGCGGGCGCAGCTTTCTTCCCATCTGGCCTGGGTGGCCGCCCACACAGCCAGAGGCGAGAACTGAGTTCCCTCCCCGCCTCCCCCGCCGGCCCTCAGAAGATCGAGGAGCAGAAGAAGTGGCTGGACCAGGAGATGGAGAAGGTCCTGCAGCAGCGGCGGGCGCTGGAGGAGCTGGGGGAGGAGCTCCGCAAGCGGGAGGCCATCCTGGCCAAGAAGGAGGCCCTGATGCAGGAGAAGACGGGACTGGAGACCAAGCGGCTGCGGTCCAGCCAGGTGAGGCCCTGCCGGGGGGGTCCAGCCAGGCGAGGTCTGGACAGGCGAGGTTCTTCCAGGTGATGCCCCTGCCAGGTAAGTCCTAACCAGCTCAAGCCCCGTCCTGCTGGGCTGTATCCTGTGGATCCCTTGAGAATTTAAGGCTTTGGGGTGTCTGATGCAGGTTTTTTTTTTAAGCTTTTTTAGCTTTTCAGTGCTGCACCTGTGGCATATGGCGGTTCCCAGGCTAGGGGTGAAACTGGAGCTGCAGCTGCTGGTCTCCACCACAGCCACAGCCACATGGGGTCTGAGCCACGTCTGTGACCTACACCACAGCTCAGGGCCACAGCAGATCCTTAACCAGCTGAGTGAGGCCAGGGATTGAACCCACATCCTCATGGATACTGGTTGGGTTTGTTAGCAGGGAGCCACCACGGGAACTCCTGTGATGCAGCTTCTGGTATGTAGGTAGAGAAACCTCTCCAAGTATCTACTCCACAGCTCATTTTACCTCATTTACCACACGTCCTGGGACCATGCAAGCAAAACAAGAACCCGTAGGCATGGAGGTGGTTTGGCCACAGAGAGAGTCTCCCCTGGTGTTGGAGGCAGGCGGGCCTGGCCCCACCCAGCTCCACGTGGCTTCGCTGCTCCCTCTTCAGTAGGAAGCGTCCTAGCCAGTTTCCTCGTGTGGCCAATGGAATCACGGCCGCCACGGGGATTAGGGGGGTGGGGGTCCTTCATATACAGAGCCCAGAGCCTGCTGCAGAAGCGGGTGCTCGGCTTAGACTCCCGCAGGGTTCCAGACCCACCCTGAGCTCATGGAGTCCCAGAGGCTCTGGGGGCTGCTGGCTTCTTACCCGCAGCTTCCCTCAGCCATTAGAGCCCTCACTTCCTCCCACGGCAGCTTCTCAGAAGGGCCTCTGGGGTCTGGCCACTGACTCCTCCTAATCCGCGCCCCACGCTCCAGTCCCCTCACCTCAGTGACAGGCCACCACCACCACGCCCCGCCTTTGCCCGCGTCGTCCCTCCTGGCCGGAGCTGCCCTTTCCTCTGCTTGTCTGCCGCCTCCTTCCAGGCCTTCTCCGGGCCCCCCCCCCGCAGAGGTCTGGGTCCCAGCAGCCCCCGCCGCCCAGCTTGTGCGGGACCGAGAGTCAGGCCTGCCCCTGAGCGGCCCTCTTGGGGTGCCAGATTCCGGCAGGAAGGTGCCACCTCCTGCCCTGGCATCCAGAGGCGATGGCAGGGCTGGGACGTCCCTGTCAGCCCCCCCGGGAGGGTGGGGCCCGCTCCTGCCCTAACCCCGGCGGTGCTGCCCCCAGGCCCTCAGCGAGGACATCGTGCGGGTGTCCAGCCGGCTGGAGCACCTGGAGAAGGAGCTCACGGAGAAGAGCGAGCAGCTGCGGCAGGGCGGCGCCCAGAGCCAGCAGCAGATCCGCAGGGAGATTGACGCTCTGCGCCAGGAGAAGGACTCCCTGCTCAAGCAGCGGCTGGAGATCGACGGCAAGCTGAGGCAGGGCAGCGTGCTGTCCCCCGAGGTACGCCCCGCAGGCTGGCCCCGGGCCCGGCTCTCCCGGCTGCTGGCCCCCGCCCCGCTCCAGCCCCCTCGTCTGGACTCCGGGCACCGTCTGCACCCCCGCCCCCTGCCTGCGGGCGCACACCCGGCTCCCCGGGGAGGATGAGTCGGGCCTTGTCAGTGCGGCTCGTTGTCACGTAGGTGCGCCCCACGTCAGAGAGAGCCTGCGTTGAGAAACCCTGGCGGACTCCGTGTGCCTCGGTGCTCCCACCTTGCCTTCCCTTTAGGACAGGGCCTCCAGAGCCCGAGTGCTGGTCACCCCAGAGGTCACGTGCTTCAAAGAGCCTCCGAGAAGAGGTCCCCCCCCGCCCCCCGCCAGGGTAGTAGAACAGGCTGCGGTGCTGACCGGTTAAGGGGACGTGTTGAGGGCCGGGTCGTGGCTCCGTGTCAACATCCCGAGCCGCCTCTGTGGCCGGCGCGTGGGGACCCTTCTCCCCCACCACGTCCCTGTGTCCCCGCAGGAGGAGCGGACGCTGTTCCAGCTGGATGAAGCCATCGAGGCCCTGGACGCGGCCATCGAGTACAAGAACGAGGCTATCACGTGCCGCCAGCGGGTGCTGCGGGCCTCGGCCTCCTTGCTGTCCCAGTGCGAGATGAACCTCATGGCCAAGCTCAGCTACCTCTCGTCCTCGGAGACCAGAGCCCTGCTCTGCAAGTACTTTGACAAGGTGAGACAGTGGCTCACAGCCCTGCCTCCTCCTTCCGGAACGGGGGGCGGGGGCCACTGTTGACGGCAGCTCCAGAGAATCCCCCGTTTCCGTCCAGCTAGAGGGACAGAATCAGGACAAACTCTGGTCTGCCCAGGGCTACCTCAAACCCCCTCCTCAAGCCTACCTTAGATAAACTAAGATCTCCTCTTCCGCTCCAGCTGGCACCTTCAGGGTGGCCCAGACCAGTGGTTCTCAGTGGGGAGGGTTTTACTCCCCCAGGGGACATTTAGCCACAACTGGGCATACTTTGGGCTGTCACAACAGTGGGGGTAGAGACCAAGGAGGCAGTGAAGTATCTTATGACACACAGGACAAGCCTCTACAACCAAGAATTATGAGGCCCCAAGATATCAGGTGAGCCAGAGTTGAGAAATTCTGGCCCCCATAAAATGTTGAGATCTAGGCTTGAGGTCTGCGTAAAATTTGCCTTAAAATCTGCCTAGAAGCTCCTTCATGTGTCACTAGGAGTTTTAGGCAGGGAGGACAGATAAGATTCATTTGGGAGTTGCTGCCTAGAGCAGGGCCACCTTGAGAAAGAGACCGAAGCCAAGTCTTGGCTCAGCAGGAGGCCCTGGTAATTTCTCGGCGATCACTGCCTTGGTGGCAAGTTGGCCAGATACCTGGTTGAGGGGTCGCTCGTGCAGGGAGCCGGCGCTGGGGGCTGAGCCCGGCTGGGTCTTGGGACAGGTGGTGACGCTCCGAGAGGAGCAGCACCAGCAGCACATCGCCTTCTCCGAGCTGGAGATGCAGCTGGAGGAGCAGCAGAGGCTGGTCTACTGGCTGGAGGTGGCCCTGGAGCGGCAGCGCCTGGAGATGGACCGCCAGCTGACCCTGCAGCAGAAGGAGCACGAGCAGGACGTGCAGCTCCTCCTCCAGCAGAGCCGAGGTGAGGCCCGGGCCCGACCCGCCCTGGCGACGTAGGCGGCGGCCGCCCTCACCCCCCTCCCCGCCTCTCCCCTCCAGACCACCTCGGTGAAGGGTTAGCGGACAGCAGGAGGCAGTACGAGACCAGGATCCAAGCTCTGGAGAAGGAGCTGGGCCGCCACATGTGGATAAACCAGGAGCTGAAACAGAAGCTGAGCAGCGTGGACGCTGCGGGCCAGGGCGGGGGTAAGCGTCCCGGGGCCCCGCCCCGCCCCGCCCCGCCCCGCCTTTCTCCGCGGTCAGGCCTTCTCTGTTCTGGGCAGAGCTGAGAAACCGGCTTCAGCCCTTGGGTCATCTCTCACGTGGCTTATTCTGCTGGGCACCGGGAGGCTAGGGTGTTTCTGACTAGGACGTCATTGTCCCCAGTGCCAGGTGGGGAGCGGAGGACCTTGTTCCTGGAGCACAGACAAGCCCCTGCAAGTGAGGACGAGCCCCTCGCAGCACTGGAGCCGCGCTGGCAGCCCCCCCTGGTCGAGGGCGCCCCCCGGGCCCGGGAGGAGACAAGGGACTTGGTCCACGCCCCGCTGCCGTTGACGTGGAAACGCTCAAGCCTGTGCGGGGAGGAGCAGGGCTTGCCCGAGGAGCTGCGGCCACGGGAGGCCGCTGAGCCCCTAGTGGGGCGGGTGCTAGCTGCGGGGGAGGTGGGCCCGCCCTGGAGCCTCGGGTCCCTGCCGAAGCCGCGGCGGGACCTGCGAAGGGCCAGCCCGGGGATGATCGACGTCAGGAAGAACCCCCTGTAGGCGGAGCCGGCCCGGACGGAGACCTGCAGCTGCTGAAAGGCGTGTTGCCTACACGCGCTTCTGGGGAGTCCTCACCTCCAGCTCCCTGTCGGGTCCTGGTCTTTCCAATTGGAGTCAGCGAATCTGGGCCACAGCCCAGAATGGGACTCAAATCACTTTTTAAAAAAAAAAAAAAGACACAAACTCCTACCAACCACTGGCTTATAAGCTGCAGTTCCAGATTGCTAGCTGTGGCTTACATTTTGGAGGGATGGTTCTGGTCTTGAGCCAGCTTGCGTGTACTGTCAGTTCTGGGCTTCAGCCAAGGCTTGTCAACGGCAACAGGACTGCAGTTTAAATGGCCTTACGTTTACGGCGGTGGGGGGACCTGGGAAGCTTAACAGTTTTAAGAGTTTTGTAAAACCGTTTTCTAATAAATGAGAATAATCTCTGGCTGGAGAAATGGGAGTTTTTGCTTAGTTTGATTTACAGGATCATAGCAGGACTCAGATTTGGGAACATGACAGGCCTGAAAGCTTTGCAGAGACTAGGAGACAGTTCTGAAGCAGCTCTCAGCGTCAGGCTCCTGGCCAAGGCTTGACAGCGAGCTGGTCCCGTGAGTCTCCCTGTGGCGGTGGGGACGGAGCGTCCGACCCCTGGGACCGACCGGAGCAGGGCATGGGTAACGGCATACAGAAGCACGCCGAATGCTCAGCAGCTAGAGATGAATTTATTGCTCCCCAGGGAAGGCCAGACACGTGTTCTGACCCCGTGACAGTCCTGTTTTCTGTACGCTGCTTTCCTCTCCAAGTCTGCCCCGTCCCGGGGGCCCTCTCCCGTTTCACAGATGGAGCACAGTGGGGGTGCGCGTGGCGGGGCTGGAGCTGGAACGGGACCCAGGTCTTACAGTCCCTGGTCTGGTTCTTGACTCCTAGGTGGCCTCTGAACTACGCCTAGTGTAGCTCACTAGTGGCCACCAGCGACAGCACCTCCCCAACGTGGGGCAAAAAAAGGTGGGTCAGGGCCGGGCCTGGGGCTGGACAGACTCCATGAGAGGGATTTGAAAACGGGAAGCTGGTCACAGTCTAAGGAGGCGTGGGCCCAGGCCCCCACTCAATGCCCTGGTGACCTCACCTTCACGTCCGTTTCCCCCATGCCAATAAGCCCCGGCTATTCCTGTTTCTGTGCAGCAAGCTGGGGGCTACGCACGCTGCACGGACCGGCGGGGCCCTGGCTCAGATGAACCGAGTTTCTGGGCATACCGCTACGGACTCTTTTCTGGTACGTGCCTGGAATTCCTTCTATGTCCAGAGGAAACTGCCCTCAGAGCACGGGTCCCGGCAGGGAGCGCAGTGGCTCTGGACCAGCTCTGTAGTGTTTGTGGTGACGCCCCCAACCGGTCCCGCGAACTAGCTGAGCAGCTTCTTCCGTGAGTATGTCCTGCCGACGGGGCGCCTCCTGGAGAGCGCGCGGCTGAATGGGGAGTCCTCCGCCGCAGAGGGAAAGGCGTCCACGTCCTCTTCTAGAAAAAGGCAGAAAGACTTATTAGCTGGCATGCAGGAAGTCACCGAGACTGGATCAAAAGAAGACGGGCTTGAACTGCAGAGGCTCACGTGTGAAAAGGATACCTTGCGTTCCTTTCGTCTCAGACCTGTGCGGGTTTTGCTCTGTGTTAAGGTTTAGATCGAGGTCTGGGCAGACCAGCTGAAGAGAACCAGCTTCTTTCCTGTATATGCCCCACCCGCCTCCGCTTCGGTCCCAGCAGCACAAGGCAACCTCTCCAACAGCTCATAGGCTCAGTCCTGCTCTTTCCAGGGGAGTCGAGGGGACTCCTAGACGCTGGAGGCCGATGACAGCAGCCAGTCCTTTCTCAGGCCACACGGACAGGGACACGGGTGTAACCCCTCAGGGAAATGGCTGGCTCCACGCACTCCGCCTGCCACGCAGGCTGCGCTCCCCTCAGATCCCAGTCCCAAGATGAGCAGTAAGTGATTGCATGCCCGCGTCTGTCACTGTCTTCAGGAAGCTGAAGTAATCTGATAGGATTTTGAGGGGTTCACGTTCAAATGCACGCAAGTTTGTTTTGTTTTGCTTTTTAGGGCTGAACCCATGGCATATGGAGGTTCCCAGGCTAGGGGTCGAATTAGAGCTACAGCTGCCGGCCTACACCACAGCCACAGCAACGTGGGATCCAAGTCGAGTCTGCAACCTACACCACAGCTCATGGCAACGCCAGATGCACCAAGCGAGGGCAGGGATCGAACCTCGCCATCCTCATGGATCCTAGTCGGGTTCATTACCGCTGCACCATGGTGGGAACTCCCATGAAGTCCCATGCGGATTTCTCCGATAAGGACACACACACTGCAGGAACGAACTCATCCATCCCACACTGGGTCAGTCCCCACATCTCCTCCAAGATGCAAGTACCGGAAACTCCAAGCCAACCGGAGGCACCACAGGGATGGAGGTTTGCTCCTGCTAACATCTCCAGGACCCTCAACGAATTACCTCTGGTGTCTCTGCCCCGAGAGGACGGCATCTTCGCCTGGAACAGCAGCGGAGAGTGGGTCAGCGCCTGCAGACCGCTGGCAGACAGGCAGCTCCGCACGGCACAGCTGGGAGGCGGGGTGGCACCTGAAGCGACAGCGACAGCGCGGTCAGCACAGCCCGCAGCTCCGACGCGCCTTCCTGGGACGTGCATCCTCGTCCAATGGCACGGCCGACTCACCTGAAGGGAACACCTCCTCGTCCTCCCCCGAGCGGGGGCGCTGTGGCACGCCGGCGCCTGGAGCTGTCTCCTCGCTCCTGGTGACTTCTGAGTCTCCTTTCTGCTCATCACAGACCCTTTTGGATTGACCTTCAGCTTCCTCCTCAGCCGAAAGGAATCTCTTCCTGGACCCCAGCCCAAACTGTCCCCAGGAGAAGGCTTCCTCTGCCTTCGGCACACTGTCCCGGGGAGGCGACTGGTCGGGCAGCTTGCACACTCCGAGCTCAGAGTCCCCCAGGATGGGGGTCTTGGTGATACTGAGCCCCAGGCCCTGCTCCTTGCCCTCTGGCTCCAGCAGCGACACGCCCCCGGGGAGGTCCGGACCGAGCTCGACCCTGCCCGCAGCCGGGCCGAGGCTGCAGCCCACCGCCCTCTTCCGGCGGGGCCAGTCTTTAATCGAGTCGGGAGTGGTCTTCCCGCTGCGCTTGGGGGACGGGGTCCAAGGAAGGCCGTCTGTCTGAAACGGAGAGGGGGTGCTAGAGGGGCCGCGGGTGGGGGTGCAGGACCGGCAGATGTAGGTCTGTCCCCCACTCTTGCCGGGAGTGCTGTGCGAGGGACGAAGGCAGGCGGGTGACAGGTAGGTGGCTTCGGGTTTGCCTGAGGACATGCCGGGCCTGGCCACGCTGAGCCCAGGGAGGGTGCTCTCCCCGCCTTGCAGGGGCCCGGCTTCTGACAGAGGCCCGGCGTCCACCTTTTTAAACCGCAGCTTGGGCAGGCCGGACGCCTGCATCTCCAGCTCAACCTCATAGGTCTGCGGGCTGGCGGAGGCCCCGGGGAGCCGGGGCGCCGCTTGCAGAGCCTCCAGCTGTGCGGCGGCCTGACGTTGCCTCCTGCCGGCGGTGCAGCGCAGGTCATAGGAGGGTGTCGCGGGGGAGCTGGGCCGGGAGGAGGGAGAAGACGGAGGAATCCCGGGGTGACACGGCGACGGCGTCTCACCTGCAACCCCCGTCCTAGACCCCTCACGCCCTTCCACGGGTGCAACATCGCTTTCCACGTTCTCACTGCCGTGGTGCGCAGCTTGACCCGGCAGAGTGAGGTGGGCCGGGTCTCTGGCCGTAAGCAGATGAGAGGACGCACACCAGTCATCCTCGCGGCCAGCCCCGGGGTAGCTGCGTCTTTCGGGAGAAGGCGGAGGGGAGAGGGCGGCTTCCTCCGGGTTCCTTCTAGTGTCTGTGATGGCAGCTGGGCTGTCGGTTACGGCCACCCTCGGGGCAGCAGTGCTGTTGGGCTGGCCTTCCAGGAAGCTTCTTTGAGTTCTATAGGCCCTTCTAGGCCCTTTCCCAGTTTTAGAAGGGGGCGCGGGAGGTCGGGGGGCGGGCCCGGCTCTCGGCCAGGTTTCGGAGGGGGTCGAGGGAGGGCCGCAGGGAGACGTGGCCGTGCTGGGCGACCTCCGGGCCTCCTGCCAGTCCAGTTCTCCGGAGGAAGGCGACTCTGCAGGGAATCTAAGCGGGCTCTTGGAAACGGCGCGTAAAGGAGGGGTAACAGGTGTCTCTGGAGAAGTCCGAGCTGTGCTCCCTCGCCTGCCTGGGGTTTTGACAGCTTCTTCCTGCCACCGCTGCGCCAGCTGCTCTGCCTGAGACGCTCCGGAGCCCCCGGGGAGCTGGCTTTTCCGAGTCGGTGGCGTGCCCATGAAGGCGACTTCTCTTTGCACACCTAAGGCTGCCGCCTTTGCAGGCGTTCGAGGAGAGTATCTGCCGGGAGTCAGACACTCACTCCTGGTCCGGGCAGCTGATGGAACCAGGGCTGCTGAACAGGAGGTGCTTCCAGGGCTGGAATTCACCGATGGCCAGGCAGAATTCTGCAAAAATCTAGGTGGCCGACTTCTTGTCCTTTGGGGAGTTGTCAGTATCTTTTTAAGAGGAGAAGCACCTTCTGCTAGGCGGTGTCCTTTCTGAGGAGTGACTTTTGATTGACACGGTGAATCCCAGCCCTGTGAGGAGGAGTCTTTGAAGAACTCCTTAGAAATGACCTGTTTGGCAGGGGTCGTTTCTGCAGGGGAGCTGTGCGGCCTTTCGGGGGTGCACAGTGGAGTTTGTGGTGTATGAAGGTATCTTCTTGGTGTTGCTTTAGAAGAGCTCGGACATTTCCAGGACCTCTTCTCAGGAGTCTGTAATGAAAGTTGTGCATTTCAGTGTTTGAACATCATAATCCATATTCTCTTTTTTTTGTTTTTGTTTTTGCTTTTTAGGGCTGCACCCACGGCATATGGAGGTTTCCAGGCCAGGGGTCCAATCAGAGCTACAGCTGCCGGCCTACACCACAGCCGCATCAGATCCGAGCCGCGTCTGCAACCTACACCACAACTCATGGAAACACCAGATCCTTAACCCACTGCGCGAGGCCAGGGATCGAACCCGCAACCTCATGGTTCCTAGTCGGGATTTGTTTCCGCTGAGCCACGACGGGAACTCTGTCACTCATATTCTCTACAGAGTGCTTTGATAACCTCTGCTCATCACTGAGCACTAGTTCTGACCTTAGCCCAGAGCAGCCTCTAGGAGCCACATAACATGCTGCTCACCGGCGTTCAGCACTTGCTCTCAAGTGCCTGCTACGAGCCAGGCAGTCTGTGTGCGGGAGATGAGAGGGAACACGGCACTGTGGACACATCAGGCACCGCAACCAAGGTAGCATTTCAGAAAGGACGCTCCTCATCCCCAAACTTCCCTTCCTTCTTATAAAAATGCAGTTAAGTACTCCAGCGGGTGAGGCGGTCAGAGACCTATTGTTTAATCTTATTTGATCATTTCATGTGAGGCACAGGTAGATAAAACAGCGGCCCATGCAGCGACAGGGGCAAGCTTGGGTGACAGGGGAGCAGAGGCGGGGCTGGCTGTCTAGCCCAGCCAGCAGGAGAAGGAACAGGAATAGCACGCCACGTCTTAAAGAATGGGTGTCAGCAGGTGAAGGCAAAAGACAGGAATGTAGGGAGAACGCAGCCATAGAAAACAGCATGAGCAGAGGCACAGACGTGAAAAGCAGCAGCTGCTTGTGTTCTAGGCTGCTGGGAAGGCGGAGTGCGAGGCAGGGGGTGAGGACCAAGGCCAGCCAGGCCGGCAGGGAGCAGGCCAGGAAGGGGGCTGAACGTGGCCCTGTGGATCTGTGGTTTTCAGACTCTTCCCCACAGCTCCCTCCAAGTCCTCCCCCATCCTCTGAGCGGTTCTGTGGGTTTCCAAACAAAGATGATTATTTTTGAACACAGGGTTCCATTTCAGGAAAATGTAGAAAACCCGTTTTAACAGACGAAGCGTCTGTAGAGCATCAAGCAAAGTGATGTGATCACAGGAGCATCTGCTGGGATCACACAGGTCACTAAGCACCGGGGCAGGACGGGTTTGAGAGGGGAAAGGCGGCTAAAGTGTTCCAGGCGGGGATAGGGACGAGGGGATGGGTATAAGACAGCCTGTCGATAAAACGGGCAGGAGAGGGAGAAGTCCAAGGGGACTCCCAGGTTTCCGACTGGGGTGAGTGGATCCAGCGGGCAGTCTGACAGAAACAGATGAATGATGCTGAACGCTTCAGGAAGGTGTGTGTGTGGTGCCCAGTATAAATGGTAGATGAGATCTTTCTCTCCCCGACCCAGCACCTTAGCTTCAGCCCAGCTGCGCCCTTAAGTCTCCACGTACACACTGAGCATTCTTTTGGGTCTGCCCCAACCAACTCTTGTCTCTATTAGTACTTTTCCTGACGGACTCAGGGGGTTTCCTTGTCCATGTCTCTATGTTCCCCAAACTACACTATTTTAAACAGCATAGCGATTTTATACCTGATAAGCTGTAGGGTTTGCAGAATCCACTGTGTCTCCTGAAGGCCTTTTAATTCGAGCTGAACCCTTCTCTGAGGGACTGATCATCTCAGACACCGCCCCAAAAAGAAGCCTCTTGGGAGACCGAATACTTTGGATTGGAGAATTTCCTCTTTGGTCTGCAAGTCAAAAACAGTGACGATATTGAATTCTTTCTCAACTCCTGTTCTCCCAATACTCATAAAACAGCCAGTCCGTACAAAAGAGAGGACGCCTCATCCTTTCTGAGAGCCACCTAACTGACAGCGGTGGCAATGATGGCACCTCTTGCTCTATGTTCAGAGATGCAGGCAACTGAAATAGTTTAATTTACAAAGACAAACATGGGATACCGTTCCGCAGGATCTGAACGCATGGTGGAAATCGCAAGCAATTTCCTCAGGGACAGCGTGGACAACCTGCTGTTTGAATCCAAGGGGATGACGGATAACAGTGGCCATGGACTTGAGCCTCGAATATTTATTCTACTCCCCCAATGTCAAGTAAGAAAACGTCAGATTTCATACTTCCTTTCCCCGGAATACTTCCCACCGAGTTCGGGCCCTGAAGACAGGGAGGAAGGAGCGTTACCTGACTTGGCTTGTTGGAACGAGTGAACTCTTTGTATACTTCGAGACTTTGGCTGAGACACAGAGTAGAAGGAACCAGAATTTGTCCTGCTGAACGACAGCTGCTTGATTCGAGGACTCCGTCTCAAACTTACTTCTACAAAACCAGAATCATAGTAACCAATAAGAAATGCAAAATGCATGTGACGTTTCCCCATGTACGAAATCGGTGAGATTTATGTAACACCATGTATAAGATGGAAATTTGACAAGCTACCGGCTTTGAAGTGTTGTGACAAAGCCAATATGGATATGATATGTGGAAAGAAAAAGAAACAAACAAAAAACAAAAATGACCTCCAGACTGTTAACCCGCAGACGTCTCAGAACTGCCACCTTTAAGCATGGTACAGAGTAAAAAAAAAAAAAAAGGTTTGTAAAGTATAGTGTGACTTTTCTTAAAAATTTAAAAATCACGGTTTTCATATTTATACATATATTTGTACAGAAACAACCCTTGTAAGAGTAATATTAAAGCTAAATGTTAACAGAGTATTTCCAATTTGCAGAATTACCAACTGATAATTAGGATTTTGGCTTCTCTATATTTTCTGATTTTTCTACAATAAACATTAACTACTTAGTTTAAAAAAGGAAGTTAGCTTTTGGAAACCTCCTCATTCATGTTTAAAGCACTTTTTTTTTTTATGTCTTTTTGCCCTATGTAGGGCCGCACCCGCGGCATATGGAGGTTCCCAGGCTAGGGGTCTAACAGGAGCTGTAGCCGCCGGCCTTCGCCACAGCCACAGCAACGCAGGATCCGAGCCACGTCTGCGACCTACACCACAGCTCATGGCAACGCCAGATCCTTAACCCACTGAGCGAGGCCAGGGATCGAACTCGCAACCTCATGGTTCCTAGTCGGATTCATTAACCACTAAGCCACGACGGGAACTCCACAGCACTTTAATGTAGTTGAGCTTTCGCTATGAATCTCATTTCTATCGTGTAAATGTATTTCTCAGAAACTCAGTACATTCTGTGTAAAAGGCCATTTACCAGTAAATATGTACTGATGTACACTGTGGGCCCAGAGCTGTCATAATGGCTCTAAGATACCTTAGGATATGCTGATAAAATACACAAGTACAAGAAAGGCTTTCACAGGAGTTTTCTCATGGCTCGGTGGTTAATGAATCTGACCAGTATCCATGAGGACATGGGTTCGATCCCTGGCCTTGCTCAGTGGGTTAAGGATTCAGCGTTGCCATGAGCTGTGGTGTAGGTTACAGACGTGGCTCAGATCCAGCGTTACTGTGGCTGGCAGCTATATCTACTGTGGCACAGGCTGGCAGCTATAGCTCCAATTCAACCCCTAGCTTGGGAACTTCCATATGCTGTGGGTGTGGCCCTAAAAAGACCAAAAAAAGGCTTTCACAGAAAGTAGATAAAACACAAAAAAATAGAACCCCCAAAGAAAACAAAAGTAGGTAATACCATCTTCTCCTTTTTCCGGAGACTCTTCAACGACGTCAACATCCAGACCGGGATCAGAGGATCTGGAGGAACAACAAGCACGAGGACCGTTCAGTATCACTCCTGATCACCACGTCAGAGATGCGGCCCCTCACCGCGCAAGACCGTACGAGGTCTCGACCCCACCGCTGGCGGGCACTCTCACATTACTGTCAGGAGTGAGATGGTTAGAGTATTTTTTTTGGAAAGCGGTTTTACAACATCAAAATTAAAAATATGTATGCCTTCTGACCCACGAGTTTCACTTCTTGCAATTGTCCCTGCACATAAATTGCACAAATAATGTCCAGATGAAGCCCTGACAAGAAGGAGCAGATGTACTTTTCATCCATATGGTTACGTACAGCTAAGAACCCTGGATGTTACCTATAAAGCAAGTGTAAGACTCCCGAAGGTAGAGAGAAGAGGCTTGGACCCCAGGACCTGAGGAGGGAGCAGCAAGCTCCCGGGGTTTCCTTTTTGCTTCATAGATCCTGGATTGGGTGCTTGAGAAGCCAACAACTCTGATACACCAAGAAGTGCAAACGAAAACTGCCCTAACGAAACCTAGCTCTTTCTAGCCAAAGAACCAGGAAAGGGGTTGCCAAGCAAGACAGAGACTTTAGACAAGAACTGCCCTCCTCCAACCAGCAGCCATGGAGAACTGTGGGCCCACCACGCCCCTGTCTGAACAGGCCAAGCCGGGACCCTGGACCTCCGGCCTTCCCCGGCAGTGAGCCTCCCTCCTTTCCCACGTCAACACGTGGACAGACTTTTAAATTGTGGAATAGCCACCCAATGGGACACTATTCAGCAATAAGACAGAATGCACTATTTATATATGCGACAACATGGATAGATCTCAAAACAAATATGCCAAGTAAAAGAGGCCACACACGAAGAGTGCATTCTGCATGGTACTCCAACCCTCATTAAGTTTACAGAAAGCTCTTTGGTTAAAAGCAAATCAGTTAAGACTTGAGCCATGAAGGTCATGAGAAGGTAAACAGTGACCCGCGAGCTTGGGGGGGCCGTGGGTGTATGAAGAAGCTCGACGAGGATGTCACTCACCTGCCCTTGATCTGTTTATGAAGCAGCCTTCTGGAGACTTGCTTATGTACAGGAGTCTCAGCCACACTCTTAGTTAGCAGCTTGCGAAAACCTAAAAAAAAAAAAAAACAGTGCAAGCGTCACATAATTTTATCAAGAAGGAGCAGCAAGGCAGAGGGAGCAGTTTGAACTTAAATATAATTTATAACTTAGCTGAAGTGGCCCTTTATGCTCTTGTGGACCATGGTCTAATTTAATGTAATAGAACAGTTTGGTAGCAGCACTATTATAGTTTAATAATAATTAGCCAATGTAAATATTATTAAAAAAATAAAATATTAAAAGTGCTCACTTATTAGGGTTAACTCATCTGTCCACCTAGTTGGTAGTTCTTGTATTTTGATTAAATAAAAGCATGTGAAAATGCTGACATGCCATGAAATGTTAATATATTTAATATAAAGATAAATCTAGTAGTCATACTTTTTTTCAATTAGACAAGCTACTACTGGGAGGACTGGTTTTTAAGGAAGATAAAAATGACTAGAAAGAGGAGTGATGTCAGTGGGAATGTAGAATAAGGACCTTTGGGAAAACTCTCATAATAGGAATGAGGACACTGGCAAAAATGGTCAAAATCATTATTTCCAGAACTCTGTAAATTTGCAATAATCCAGGGAGTAGTTTATTCAACAAAAACAGCTGACTCTAAGAATAGCAAGCTCCGTGGAATTTGCCCCAGACTTGTGGTAGCCCTGAGATTCAATAGCCCACAATCACAGTGAAAACCAATAGCCCAGGAGCTTCTGGATGGAGAATGGGATCCAAGTTCCTCCAAAACCCCCATTCCTAAGTAACTGTCACAGCTGGCCTATCTGGCGGCTCCCTGGAAAATCCCACTCACAAGACCTGGCTCAGAACTCATCCGATGCAAACAAACTCCCAGGGAGCATTTACTGAAAACAATCAGCAGCAACTGTAAACATTACAGCTGCTGGAGGTGTTGATAAAACTTGGGGCAAACAACAAGCTAATCCAAAGTGTAGACTGGAAAACCAGAGAATGAGATGTCTAAGGAGGACACTGTTAACTGATGACGCATTCCTGGGAACCTACAAGTCCATGTGTGTGTGTGCCCAGGATAGACCCAAGAAGGCCCTCAGCTGTCACCTTTGGCTGACCTTGAGGCTCTAGAAAGCAGAAAGCAGAGTTGTAAAATGCCTGACTGAGTACTGAAGACATAAGCCAATGCATACATAGGACCTCTCAGCAAAGGTTAGGAAACTTACTGGTCCGAGGCATGTAACGAAATCTCTGTCCAACCCTTAGCTACCCATTCAGCTAACTAAGCAGAGACTCAGTGGCTATATATGATGGAATACAAACTTGAAAGAATAAGGTCAGGAAAGTAAACAAAAGCAGTAATAGTAAAAACAACCCTGCCCAAGTCTGATGGCTAGAGTTGACTCATTGTATGTCCAGTTGTCAACAAAAAAATATGAGTCAAGAAACAAAGTATGGCCCATGCACAAGGGGTGCAAAAATCATTCAATAGAAAGCAACCCTGAGAAAGTCCAGACACTGGATCTATTAGCCTAAAACTTTAAATTAGCTTTCTGAAATAGGTTTTACTTACAAAAAAATCATATCTAAAAAGCTAAAGGAAAGTATGAGCTTCATGACTTGCCAAATAGAGAATAGCAATAAACAGACAGAAATCATTAAAAAAAGAACCAAACAGGAGTTCCCGTTGTGGATCAGTGGTTAACGAATCCAACTAGGAGTTCGATCCCTGGCCTTGCTCAGTGGGTTAAGGATCCGGCGTGGCTGTGGCTGTGGCAAAGGCCGGCACCTACAACTCCTGTTAGACCCCTAGCCTGGGAACCTCCATATGCCACGGGTGTGGCCCTAGATAAAGGCAAAAAGACAACAACAACAAAAAAAATACAGAAATTGTAAAGTTGAAAATTATATCATCTAAAAAGAAAAATTCATTAGAGGGGCCCAGTAGTTGATATGAGGTGACAAAAGGAAGAATCAACAAATCTGAAGAAATTGAAATCATCCAGTCTAAGGAACAAAAAGAAAAAAGAATCAAGAAGAGTGAACAATCTCAGATGCCTGTAGGACACAATCAGACACAATAACATAGACATAGTGGGAGTTCCAGAAGAAGAGATAAAGAGGCAGAAAAAATATTTGAAGAAATACTGGCTGAAAACTTCCCATTTTTGATGAAAGGCATTACATTTCCCGGAAGCTCAATAAAGTCAGAGATTCATACCAGAAAAATCATAATCAAACTGTCAGAAGTCAAAGGGGAAGAGAGAATCTTGACAGAATCAAGTAAGCAGCAGAGATCCGTCATGTACAAGGAACTCTCAAGAAAATTAACAGATGATTTCTTATCAGAAACACAGGATAACAAAAAGGGAGTGTGATCAAAAGCAAAGTGCCGAAAGGAAAAGACTCAATCACAAATTCTACATTCTGGGAGTTTGCGTAATGGCGCAGCAGAAAAGAATCCGACTAGGATGCATGAGGTTGGGTGTCTGATCCCTGGCCTTACTCAGTGGGTTAAGTATCTGGCGTTGCTGTGAGCTGTGGTGTAGGTCACAGACGCGGCTTGGATCCTGCATTGCTGTGGCTGTGGTACAGGCTGGCAGCTGTAGCTCTGATTGCACCCCTAGCCTGGGAACCTCCATGTGCTACAGGTGCAGTCCTAAAAAGGCACGCGCACATGCGCGCACACACAAAGAAATGCTACATCTTATAACACTATTCTTCAAACACGAAGGAGAAATTAGCACATTCTTCCCCACCCTGCCAAAAGAATACCCCAAAACAACACTGAGCGAATCTGACACTAGCAGACTAGCCCTACAAGTATTACTACAGGGAATCCTTCAGGCTGAAACGAGATGGCCCTGGAAAGTAACATGAACCCACAAGAAGAATTAAAGAGCAGTGGTAAAGTTAGCTATACAAAGAAATGCAAAACCAGAATAAAGTTATTTTTGTAACTCTTTCCTTTGAGTTAAAAGATTATAAATGATTATAAATCTATGTTGATGGGCATACAGTGTATAAAGATGTAAGATGTATGACAATATAGCACAAAGAAGGGGGTAGGAAATAGGGCTAGCTACATTAAGGGCAAAGTTTTTATTTATTTTATTTTTTTTGCCTTTTGTCATTTTATGGCCGCACCCGCGGCATGTGGAGGTTCCCAGGCTAGGGGTCTAATTGGAGCTGTGGCCACTGGCCTACACCGCAGCCACAG
The DNA here is from genome assembly GCA_004024745.2 of Catagonus wagneri. Lineage (NCBI taxonomy): Eukaryota > Metazoa > Chordata > Mammalia > Artiodactyla > Tayassuidae > Catagonus > Catagonus wagneri. Next base: position 329,705 of record PVHT021183629.1, on the reverse strand, counting down.
CAACGCAGGATCCGATCCGCGTCTGCAACCTACACCACAGCTCACGGCAACGCCGGATCGTTAACCCACTGAGCAAGGGCAGGGATCGAACCCGCAACCTCATGGTTCTTAGTCGGATTCTTTAACCACTGCGCCACGACGGGAACTCCAAGGGCAAAGTTTTTGAATACTCCTAAAACTAAGCTGGTTTAAGATACTGATTGCAATCCTTAGGGAAAGTGACATTGCACAAAACAGTGACGTGAGAAGCTCTAGGGTTTGGTCCTTCCTCCAAAACAACTAGTATAGTATTTATCAGAATAAGCCGTTTTGGAACTCTGGAACCTGACTGAACACTTCCAAGAACCAGAGAAGTACTCGATCAGAACAATATGCAGGAAGCAGCTACCAGCCTCCTTTCCTCAGCCATAAGTCAGCTGTGAAGACAGCGGCCCACATTCTAGGAGCAGCTGGCTGGTGGCAGGGCAGACAGTGAGGACCCTGTCTTCCAAATTTGGGGTTATACAGTTCGGTCAGTGTGCCCTGGAGAGTGGAGCCCTGGGGGCTGGTGCAGACATCTGTCTCAGTTTCCGGTCTCTCAGGCTGCAGCAGCATTTCTCACTACATCTATCAGAAGATTTGAAGGGATAGGAAAACCTTTCTGTTTTTCCCTTTCTGGAGCTAGACATTTAAGGAAAGATCTGCCAGGTCCTCGGCTAACCACAGAGATAAAAGAACAGAAACTCCAGTGACCACACAAGAAGGAATACACACTGTTTTTTGCTTGTTTTCTTAAGGCTGCACCCGCGGCATATAGAAGTTCATGAGCTAGGGGTCAAATCAGAACTACAGCTGTTGGCCTACACCACAGCCACAGCAATGCCAGATCCAAGCCACATCTGCGACCTACACAGCTCACGGCAACCCCGGATCCTTAACCCACTGAGTGAGGCCAGGGATCAAAACTGCATTCTCATGGATACTAGTCAGATTCATTTCTGCTACACCATAGTGGGAATTCCGGGAATACACACTTTGTAAAAACAGTTTGGCAAAGGTGCAAGTGGACAGCCCTCAATAAGCAATGATGAGCAATCCCTCAGGAGCAGGGCTTAATCTGAACACCAGGGTTAACAAACTATAATATTCAAAATACCTATATTCTCAACAAAGAATTACAAAGAATACAAAGAAACAGGAAAATAACCCTAGGAAAAAAAAAGAATTTTACAAAAAACACCTTTAAGAATGCCCGGGCACTGGAATCAATAGTCAAAGATGTGAAATCAAATGTTCTAAATATGCTCAAAGAGTTCAAGGGAAAAAAATGAACAAAGAACTAAAAGAAGGCTGAAAACAAGGTATAAACAAAATATGACTATTAATAAAGTGATAGAAATTCTAAAACGAAGGCAAAGAGAAACTTTAGAGCTGAAAAATACAACAAATGAAAAATTCACTAGAGGGGTTCAACATCAGATTTTAGCAAAACAGAAGAATCAATAAACATGAAAATAAGATAATCAGAATTATCCACCTGAGCAGAAAGAAAAATGGATAAAGAAAAGTGAACAAAGCCCAAAGGACTTGTGGAACACCATTAAGCATAACAATATACAAACCCTGGGAGGCCCAGAATAAGAACAAGGAAGAAAAAACGGGCAGGAAAAACTCTGAAGAAATAATGTTGCTAAACCTGCTAAATGATGGAAATATATAGGAACGGAGTGTATACTACTGAGACCAAGCTGGTATTATCCAGTAAGATTTAAGTTTAAGATGTTAACTGTAATCTCTAAGGTAAACACTAAGAAAATAACTAGAAAATATACAGAAAAGGCAACATGAGGAGACTCAAAATGGTACACTACAAAAAAAAAAATCAGCTAAATACAAAAAAGGCAGTAATAGAAGAACAAAGGAGGTATAAGATATATAGGAAATAAGTAGAAAATGGCAGAAATCCTTCCTTATCAATAATTACAATAAATTGCAGTAAATGTAACTGGATCAAGTGCTCCAATTAAAAGGCAGAAATTGGAGATTGGATTAAGATGGCGGAATAGAAGGACTGGAGTTCAACTTCTCTCCCGGAAAACAGCAAAACTACAACTAAATGCCGAGCAGCCTTCAACCAAATGGACTCTAAACTTCCAGAAAAGGTATTCTACTCCAGAAGACAAAGAGGAGACCACATCAAGAGGTAGGAGGGGCGATTACGCGAGAGAAGCAACCCCATACCTCCCGGGTGGGAAGCCCCACAGACTGGAAAGTAACTGCATCACAGAGACTCAGCTACAGGACTGAGAGTTCTGAGCCCCACGTCAAATCCCCACGCCTGGGGATCTGGCACAGGGAGAAAGAGCCCCCAGAGCATCTGGCATTGAAGGCCAGCGGGGTTTGTGTGCAGGAGCTCCACAGGACTGGGGGAAACAGAGACCCCATCCTTGAAAGGCACACACAGACTTTCACGTGCACTGGGTCCCAGGGCAAAGCAGTCTCCATAGGAATCCAGGTGGAACCTTGTTGCAATTCTTGGAGGATCTCCTGGGAAAATAGGGGTGACTGTGGTTTGTTGTGGGGGAAGGACATTGGAGGCGAAGCTCTCGGGAATATTCATCAGCCTGCATTTCTCTGGAGGGGGCCATTTCTGGGAAAATCTGGTCCCTCCCATCAGTGCTGAGAAGCCCCAGGCCAAACAATAATCCAGGTGGGATCACAGCCCCACCCATCACTAAACAGGCTGCCTAAAGACCCCTCAGGCACACAGCCAGCCTCTCATCTCATCCAGGGACAAAGCCTCATCCATCAGAGGGATAGGAATTAAGCCCAC
>PVHT021183629.1:279755-323107 GCA_004024745.2 Catagonus wagneri | reverse complement strand
AAAACACCCAAACAGTTAATACAATGGCAATAAGAACATATATATCAGTAATTACCTTAAATGTTAACGGACTGAATGCCCCAACCAAAAGATGTAGACTAGCTGAATGGATACAAAAACTAGAAAACAACCAATGGATCACTGAGGAAATCAAAGAGGAAATTAAAAAATACCTAGAAGCAAATGACAACAAAGACACGACACTCCAAAACCTCTGGGATGCAGCAAAAGCAGTTCTAAGAGTAAAGTATATAGCAATACAAGCCTACCTCAGGACACAAGAAAAAGCTCAAATGAACAACCTAACTTTACATCTAAAGCAGCTAGAGAGGGAAGAAGCCAGGTCGTGGAAACAACCTAAATACACATCAACAGAGGAGTGGATAGGGAAGATATGGTACATACACACAATGGAATATTACTCAGCCATTAAAAGGAACGGAATAACAACATTTATAGCAACATGGATGAACCTAGAAATTATACGAAGTGAAACCAGTCAGACAATTAGACAGCAACACCCAATTCTACCGCTTACATGTGGAAACTAAAGAGACACAATGAACTTCTTTGAAGAACAGACAATGACTCAAAGATTTTGGAAAACCCTGGTTTTTCAAATAAGACAATCTGGGGGGTGGGGGGATGCACTGTGGGTTTGGCACACAAAATCTATCGAATTGACTTATGATCTTTGTACACCTATAACTGAAATAAAATTCATTGTTAATAAAAAATAAATAAATAAATAAATAAAATAAAAGGCAGAAACTGGCAGAATGGATCTTTAAAAATATTATCCAACTATATGCTGTCTATAAGCTCTCTTTAGATGTGAAGACACAAAGAGGTTGGAAAGTAGAAGCATAAGGAAAGATATTTTATACAAAAGAGAGCTGGCATGGTTATATTACTGTGAAATAAAATAGATTTTAGGCCCAAAAAGGTTACAAAATGCAAAAATACATTACAGTAAGTTATAAAGAAAAAGTTTAAATACTTTAAAAGTTATTAAAAGTTTATAATAAAGATGAAAAAAGTTCAGTCCATCAAGTAGATACAATGACAGACATATACACACCTAACAACAGGAACTCAACCTATATGAAACCAAAACCTGACAGAAATGAAGGAAAAAAACAGACACATCAACAATATTAGTTGGCAACTTTAATAACATCCTGCTTTCAGTAACAGAATGAGACATAGGAGATATCTACAGGACATTCTACCCAACAGCAGAATGCACATTCTTCTCAAGCACACACAGAACATTTGCCAGAACCGGTCAAATGTTAGGCCAATAAAACAAGTCTCAAAGAATTTAAAAAGCCTGAAATCATACAGGTATCTTCTCCTATTACAATGGAATGAGATTACAAAAGGAAATTTGGGAAACTCACAAATATGGGAAAATTTATATACTCCTACAAAGCCAATGGGTCAAAGAACAATCACAAGGGAAATTAGCTAATATTTTGAGATGATGAAACTGAAAACACAATATACCAACACGTAACAGGATACAGCTAAAGCAGTGCTGAGAGGGGAATTTGTACCTGTGAACACCTGTCCTAAAAAAAAGCATCCAGAAATTTAAAAAAACAATAATAAAGCCTTAACCTTAGAAAACTGAAAAAGATCAAACCAACACCAAAGGAAGTACAGGGAAGCAAATAATGAAGATTACACAGGACGTAAATGAAATCAAGAATAGGAAAACAGAAAATTCAACAAAACTGAAAGTTGGTTCTCTGAAAAGATCTTTAAATCGACGAACCTTTAGCTAGAGTGACCAAGAAAAAAGAACAAACAACTATGAAAGATGGAATAAAACTACCAATCTGACAGAAATAAAAAGGACCGACTATAAGGGAATATTATGAAAAAACGCATGAGAACAAATAAGGAATTCTCTTGTGGTTCACAGTGGGTGAAGAACCCAACAGTGTCCATAAGGATGTGGGTTTGATCCCTGGCCTTGCTCAGGGGGTTAAGGACCTGGCATTGCCACAAGCTTTGGTGTAGGTCGCAGGTGTGGTTGGGATCTGGTGTTGCCACGGCTGCACCATAAGCTTGCAGTTATGCCTCCAATTCAGCCCCTAACCCGGGAACTTCCATATGCCACAGGTGCGGCCATAAAAAGAAAAAGATACAAAAATTAAATAAAAATACCCAAGATTAGATGGCTGAATTCTACCAGACATTTAAAAAAGAATTAACACACTAACATATATGGTCACTGGACCTGACCAGGATGCTAAGACAATTCAATGAGGGAAGAACAGTCTTTTCAACACACAGGACGGACACAGCCAGGCAGCCACATGCAAAAGAATGACACTGTACTCATCTTACACAATACACAAAAGTTCACTCAAAAGGAACAAAGATCTAAATGTAAGATTAGTTTAACTATAAAACTTGGATTGAGTAACGGATTTTTAGATGACATGAAAAGCATAAGCAGTGACAAAAATAAACTGGCTCAAGTGGGTATCATCAAAATTAAAAATATTTTACGTATTGGAGTTCTCTTGTGGTGCAGTGAGTTAAAGATCCAGCACTGTCACTGCAGTGGCTTGGGTTGCCACTGTGGCACAGGTTTGATCCCTGGGCCAGGAACCTGGAAAACTCCGGCCCCACCCAGCAGGGCTGAGAAGCCCCAGGCCAAACAACCAACAGGGTGGGAACACAGCCCCAACCATCAGCAAACAGGCTGCCTAAAGTCCTCCTAGATACACAGCCTCCTAATCCCAGCCACCAGAGGGACAAGACTCAGCTCTACCTACCAGTGAGCAGGTACCAGTCCCTCCCATTAGGAAGCCTGCCACAAGCCCCTGTATCAACTTCACCTACAAGAGGGCAAGCACCAGAAGCAGGAGGAGCTACAACCCTGTACCCTGCAGAAAGGAGACCACACAAAAAAGCTATACAAAATGGAAAGGCAGAGAAATATGAGCAAGATGAAGCAATAAGACAAAACCCGAGAAAAACAGCGAAGTGAACTGGAAATAAGCAACTTCCATGAAAAAGTCTTGAGTAAAGATAGTAAAGGATGAACCAAAATCTCGGAAAAAACTGGAGGCCAAGACTGTTAAGTTACAAGAAACACTGAACAAATAAATAGAAGATTTAGGGAGTGCCCGTTGTGGCCCATTGATTAACGAACCGGACTAGCATCCATGAGGATGCGGGTTCGTTCCCTGGCCTCGCTCAGTGGGTTAAGGACCCAGTGTTTCTGTGAGCTGTGGTCTAGGTTGCAGACGCAGCTCAGATCCCACATTGCTATGGCTCTGGCATAGGCTGGAGGCAACAGCTCCGATTCGGCACCTTCTGGGACCTCCATATGCCATGGGTACGGCCCTAAAAAAAGGCCCCAAAAAAAAAGCGAAATAGAAGATTTAAAGATTAAACAAGCAGAGATGCAAAATACAAGAGCCAAAATAAAAAATTCACTAGAAGTAATCAATAACAGAATACAGGAGGCAGAAGAACAAATAAGTATGGTGGAAGACTGACATGGAACAGAATAAAGAAAAAAGAATGAAAAGAAATGAGGACAGTCTAAGCGAACTCTGGAACAAATTTATTTATTTATTTATTTTTTGCCTTTTGTCATTTTATGGCCACACCCGCGGCATGTGGAGGTTCCCAGGCTAGGGGTCTAATCGGAGCTGTAGCCACTGGCCTGCACCGCAGCCACAGCAACGCAGGATCCGAGCCGCATCTGCAAACTACACCACAGCTCACGGCAACGCCAGATCGTTAACCCACTGCACAAGGGCAGGGATCGAACCCGCAACCTCATGGTTCCTAGTTAAGATTCGTTAACCACTGCGCCACAACGGGAACTCCATGGAACAATTTTAAACACACCAACATTTGCATTATAGGGGTGCCAGAAGGAGCAGAGAGAGAGAAAGGGCCAGAGAAAATATTGAAAAACTTCCCTAACAGTGGAAAGGGATCACTCAAATCCAGGAAGCACGAGTACCATGTAAAATAAACCCAAGGAGGAACAGTCCAAAATACATATTAAGGAGTTCCCATCGTAGCTCAGCAGAAATGAATCCAACTAGGGACCATGAGGTTGCGGGTTTGATCCCTGGCTTCGCTCAGTGGGTTAAGGATCCGGCGTTGCCGTGAGCTGTGGTGTAGGTTGCAGACACGGCTCAGATCCCACGTTGCTGTGGCTGTGGCGTAGGCCGGCAGCTGTAGCTCTGATTAGACCCCTAACCTGGGAATCTCCACATGCCGTGGGTGTGGCCCTAAAATGACAAAAGACAAAAACAAAACAAAACAAAAAACACATATTAATCAAACTGTCCAAAATTAAAGACAAAGACAAAATATTGAAAGCAGCTAGAGAAAAGAAAAACAAATAACATATGAGGGAATCCTGATAAGGTTATATAGGCTGATCTTTTAAGCAGAAACTCTGCAGGCCAGAGGAAGAGGCAGGATATACTAAAATGTGATGAAAAAAAAAACCTCTAACCAAGAATACTCTACCCAAGCAAGGCATTCATCAGATTTGAAGGAGAAATCAAAAGCTTTACAGACAAGCAAAAGCTAACAGAATCCAGCACCTCTAAACCAGCTTTATAACAAACACTAAAGGAACTACTCTAGGTAGAAAAGAAAAGGCCGTAACCAGAAACAAGAAAATTTCAGATGAGAAGGCTCACAGTAAAGGTATGAAATCATCCACACAAACATGCCACCAAAACCAGAAACTGAGAAGTGGAAAGTACAAATGCAGGATGCTGGAGATGCACCTGCAATTAAGAGACCTACAACTTAAAACAATCTTGTGCTGGGAGTGCTTGTCGTGGCACAACGGAAATGAATATGACTAAGAACCGTGAGGTTGCAGGTTGGATCCCTGGCCTTGCTCAGGGGGTTAAGGATCCAGCATTGCTGTAGTTGTGGTACAGGCCAGCAGCTGTAGCTCCGATTAGACCCCTAGTCTGGGAACCTCCATATGCTGCCGGTGTGGCCCTAAAAAGCAAAAAAAAAAAAAAAAAAAAAACCAAAAAAACATCGTGTGTGTGTGCGTGTATGTATATATATAGACTTCTATATCAAAACCTCATGGTAATCACAAACCAAAAATGTACAACAGATATACACACAAATAAAGCAATCCAAGAGTTCCCATTGTGGCGCAGAGGAAACAAATCTGTCCAGCAATCATGAAGACATAGGTTCAATTCTTGGCCTCGCTCAGTGGGTTAAGGATCCAGCGTTGCTGTGAGCTATGGCGTAGGTTACAGATCCGGCTCAGATCCCGTGTTGCTGTGGCTGTGGTGTAGGCCGGCAGCTGTAGCTCAGATGTGACTCCTAGCCTGGGAACTTCCTAAAAAGACAAAAAAAGAAAAAAAGAGAGAAAGCAATCCAAACACAACACTAAAGATAGCCATCAAACCACAAGAGAAGGGAAGAAAAAAAGACCCACAAAAACAAATCTAAAACCATTAACAAAATGGCAATAAGAACATATATATATAGGAGTCCCTTTGTGGCTCAGTGGTTAATGAACCTGACTAGGAACCATGAGGTTGCGGGTTTGATCCCTGACCTTGCTCAGTGGGTTAAGGATCTGGTGTTGCCGTGAGCTGTGGTGTAGGTTGCAGACGTGGCTCGGATCCCGCGTTGCTGTGGCTGTGGCAAAGGCCGGCAGCTACAGCTCCTGTTAGACCCCTAGCCTGGGAACCTCCATGTGCTGCGGGTGCGGCTCTAGATAGAGGCAAAAAGACAAAAAAAAAAAAGAATATATATATAGATATACATAAATATAGATCAATGGAACAGGATGGAAAGTCCAGAAATAAACACACACACCTATGGTCAACAAACCTACCATAACGGAGGCAAAATTATACAATGGAGAAGAGGCTGTCTCTTCAGTTAGCAGTGCTGGGAAAACTGGACAGCTACATGCAAAAGAATGAAATTAGAACACTAGACACAAAAATAAACTCAAAATGGATTGAAGACTTAAATATAAGACTGGATACTATAGAGCTCTTAAGTCACTCTGTGACATAAACTGCAGCAATATTTCTCAGAGCCACCTCCTAGAGTAATGAGGATTAAAAACAAAAAACAGCTCAACTGAAAAAATGGGCAGAAGATCTAAATAGACATTTCTGTAAAGAGAATATACTGATGGCCAAAAAACACATGAAAAGACGCTCACATTGCTAATTATTAGCAAAATGCAAATCAAAACCACTATGAGGTACCACCTTACACCGGCCAGAACGGCCATCATCAAAAAGTCCACAAACAAATAAATGCTAAAGAAGGTGTAGAGAAAAGGGAACTCTCTTACACTATTGGTGGGAATATAAATTGGTGCAACCATTATGGAAAACAGTATGGAGATTCCTCAAAAAACTAAAAACAGATGCACGTTCGATCCCTGGCCTCGCTCAGTGGGTTAAGGATCCAGCATTGCCATGCGCTATGGTGCAGGTTGCAGATGTGGTTCGGATCTGGTGTTGCTGTAGTTGTGGCGTAAGCTGGCAACTGCAGCTCCAATTTGACCCGAAACCTGGGAACTTCCACATGTTGCAGGTGTGACGCCAAAAAGACAAAAATAAATAAATAAAATAAAATGGGCAAAGATTCCTCCAAAGAAGACATACAAGTGGCCGGTAAGCACATGAAAAGATGCTCAGCAACATTATTCATCAAGTAAAAGCAACTTCTAACTACAATGAAATACCACTTCACACCCACTAGGAAGAGAAAAATTAAAAAAAGAGAGACAATGGGAGGTGGCGGTGGAGAAAGTCAATAAATTAGAACCCTCACACATTGTTAGTGGAAAGTGTTAAAATGGCACAGCCACTTTGGAAAACAGTTTGGTTAATTCCTCAAAGAGTTAAACACGGAACTGCCACATAACCCAGTGATTTCATTTCTAGGCATATGCCTGACAATTAAAAATATGTCTATACAACATCTCCTATGTGAATGTTATAGCAGCGCTCACAATAGCCAAAAAGTATAAAAAATTTAAATGCCTACCACTTGAAGAATCCATAAATGCAATGCAGTTTACCCATACAGTGGTATATTATTGGCAGTAAAGGAAGTACCGAGACACACTGCGCCATGTGTGAAATAATATGATAAGTGAAAGAAACTAGGTACAAAGGCCCTATAAAATGATTCTGCTCCTAAGAAATACTTGCAGTAGGCAAGCCTATAAACAGAAAGTCCGGGCGGCTGCCACCGGCAGGGAGGGTTGGGAGCAACGGAGTGATGACTAACAGGCGGGGGACTATTTCTTTCTGGAGTGTTGAAAATGTTCTGGAATGATGGTTGCACAACTTTGAAACTGTTAACGAAGACCACTGAAAGCGCTGATTTTATGATACTTGAATAAAAAAGAACCAAGTAAAAACAAACAGACAAAAGACTGAAAACTAGTCACTATCCTTCATTTCTGCTGAACTGGTTTTATCACACAGATGTTTGTCTGTAGGGATAACTTGGAAGGGAGGACTGAGAACGACCAGGATTAATTCTTCATCCAAGTGGAGAGGAAAACTAATGAGGATGAACTAGCTTCTGCAACAGAGTCTGGAGATTTGGGGGCGGGGTATGTGTGTGTGTGTGTTCAAGAACCCCCTTCTCTTGGTTACCCTAAAATGTCGTACCTTTAGTCCTCTCGAAGCTGTCGAGACCTTCTACAGCTGACACAGAATGGCTTCTAGGCAACCCCCGCTTGATGGATCTCTTTGAAGGAGAAATCATTTCCTGGTTGAAGAGATTTCTTCGAACTTTGGTCACTTCTAAAAGCATTAAAAAAAAAAAAAAGGTCAAATGTCATTAAGAAATGCCATATATGGGAAAAGAAAGATATCCAAAACAGAGTGTCTGTTTGAGGCAGCTATTCTATAGACTATTATACTCCCATTTACTAATAGGATTTCCTTAAACAGTACACGCACATGGTTTATCAAAGCTATTTACTCTTATAAATTTAATTTAAACCCAAACTTTCAGGAACACAAGGAACCCTTCATCACTTAAATTAGAAGATTTATTCATTGTAAAATGGACCCAATCCTTAAAATGGTTGACTACTCTAAGTCACGGTCATTTTATTTTATTTTATTTTTTTTAGGGCTGCACCTGCAGCATATGGAGGTTCCCAGGCTAGGGGTCAGATTGGAGCTGTAGCCGCTAGCCTATGCCACAGCCACAGCAATGTGGGATCCAAGCCATGTCTGCAACCTACACCACAGCTCGCGGCAATGCTGGATCCTTAACCCAATGAGCAAGGCCAGGGATCAAACCTACGTCCTCATGGATCCTAGTCAGACTGTTTCCGCTGTGCCATGGATAGGAAATCCCCATGGTCATTTTAATATATCCCAGTGTCAGAATGATTTTTCTTACATTGGGCCTTTTTGCTTCTTTGTATTCAGCCTCAAATAGAGAAACTGCTCTTTTCAATTCCAGAAATTTCACTTTTCTTCTTTTGAGTATTGGACTAATTTGCTGAGTTACTATAGGCCTCCCCATCTGTGGTTTTACTTTCTACAGTTTTAGTTACCTTTAGTCAACCACGGTCTGAAAACATTAAATGAAAAGTCCCAGAAATAAACCCTCCATAAGTTTTTAGTTGTGTGCCTTTCTGAGTAGTGTGATGAAATCTCACACCACCCTGCTCAGTCCTGTCAGAAACAGGAACCATTCCTTTGTCTGGCATATCAAGCCCGTTAGTAAGTCATCACCTGCGTTATCAGATGGACCGTCGCAGTACAGTAGTACTAAAGCAAGTGTTTTAACTAAGGGACAATCCCCCCCCCACCCCCAATATAATACTCAATGGAGAAAACCTGAAAGCCTTCCTGCTAAAATCTGGAAGAAGACAAGGATGCCCATTCTCACCACTTTTATTAGCAGTCCTAGCCACAACAATCAGACAATAAATAAATAGATGGTATCCAAATTGCAAGAGAAGAGGCAAAATTGTCATTCTATGCATATGACATGACACTATATTACAGAAAACCCTCAAGGTGCCACATAAAAACTACCTGATCTGGTCAACGAATTCAGCCAAGTAGCACGATACAAGATTAACATTCAGAAATCAGTTTCATTCCTGTATACTAACAATAAAATATCAGAAAAAGAATATAAAAAAATACCTTTTAAAATCATACCCCCTAAAGTAAAATACTTAGGAATAAACCTGACCAAGGAGTGAAAGACTTATATACACTGAGAACTATAACATTAATCAAGGAAATTAAAGAAGATTCAAAGAAATGGAAAGCTATCCCATGTTCCTGGATTGTAAGAATTAACATTGTTAAAATGGTCATACTACCCAAAGCAATGTACAGATTCAATGTAATCGCTATCAAATTACCCATGACATTCTTCACAGAACTAGAACAAATAATCCAAAAATTTATATGGAACCATAAAAGACCCAGAATTGCCAAAGTAATCCTGAGGGAAAAAAAAATAAGCAGGAGGTAGTATTACCAAGCTACAGAAATCAAGACAATGCGGTACTGGTACAAAAACAGACAGAGATCAATGAACAGAACAGAGAAAACAGAAATAAACCCAGGCACCTAACGTCAATGGATCTTTAACAAAAGAGGCAAGAATATAAAATAGGAAAAAGACACTACGAAGTGGTGCTGGGAAAGCTGGAGAGCTTAATCAATGAAACTGGAACACACTCTCAAACCATGCACAAAAGAACTCAAAATGGCTAAAGACTTAAACATAAGACATGACACCATAAAACTCCTAGAGGAGAACTTAGGCAAAGCATTCTAACATCAACCATACACAAATGTTTTCTTAGGTCAGCCTCCCAAGACAATAGAAACAAAACCAAAAATAAACCAAAGGGACCTAATCAAACTTACAAGATTTGCACAGCAAAGGACACCATAAAAAAACTGAAAAGATAACCTATGGAATGGGAGAAAACTGTTGCAATCCAATCTAGGAGGGCTTAATCTCCAAAACATACTAACAGCTCATAACTCAAAGCAAACAAACAAACAACTCAAATTTGGGTTGACCTAAATATAAGACCAAAATAGACATTTCTCCAAAGAAGATATACAGATGGCCAACAGGCACATGAAAAAAATGCTCAATATCACTAATTACTAGAAAAATGCAAATCAAAACCACAACGAGGTACCCCCTCACACCAGTCAGAATGGCCATCATTAAAAGTTTACAAATAACAAATGCTGGAGAGAATGCAGAGAAAAGGAAGTCCTCCTCTACACTTTTTTTTTTTTTTTGCTTTTTAGAGCCGAACCCACAGCATATGGAAGTTTCCAGGCTAGGGGTTGAATCGGACTTACAGTTGCTGGCCTATCCCACAACCACAGCCATGCAGGATGCCCAGCTGCGTCTGCAACCTACATCACAGCTCACAGCAATGCCAGATCCTTACCCCACTGAGGGAGGCCAGGGATTGAACCTGCAGACTCATGGATCCTAGTCAGGTTACCACTGAGCCACGATGGGAACTCCCCTCCTACTCTATTGGTGGGAATGTAAATTGGTACAATCACTATGCAAAACAGTATGGAGGTTCCTCAGAAGACTGGATATAGAACTACCATATGATCCAGCAATCCCACTCCTGGCCATAAATCCAGACAAAAGTATAATTCAAAACAATACATGCACCCTATGTTCATTGCAGCCCTATTCCAAGACATGGAAACCTAAATGTCCATCAACAGAGGAATGGATTAAGATGTGAGATATATATATATATATATATCACAACTCAGCCATAAAATACAAACAAAATAATGCCATTTGCAGCAACATGGCTGGACCTAGAGATTATCATACTAAGTGAAGCAAGTCAGAAAGAGAAAGACAAATACCATATGATACCACTTACATGTGGAATCTAAAATATAGCACAAGTGAACCTGCCTACAAAGCAGAAACAGACTCACAGAGCACAGACTTGTGGTTGCCATGGGGGAGGGGGAGGGGGAGGGAGTGGGATGGACTGGGAGTCTGAGATAGTAGATGGAAACTATTACATTTAGAATGGATGAACAAATGCCGAGCAGCCTTCAACCAAATGGACTCTAAACTTCCAAAAAAGATATTCTGCTCCAGAAGACAAAGAGGAGACCACATCAAGAGGTAGGAGGGGCGATTACGTGATAGAAGCAACCCCATACCCCCCGGGTGGTAAGCCCCACAGACTGGAAAGTAACTGCATCACAGAGACTCAGCTATAGGACTGAGAGTTCTGAGCCCCACGTCAAAACCCCACGCCTGGGGATCTGGCACAGGGAGAAAGAGCCCCCGGAGCATCTGGCATTGAAGGCCAGCGGGGCATGTGTGCAGGAGCTCCACAGGACTGGGGGAAACAGAGACCCCATTCTTGAAAGGCACACACAGACTTTCACGTGCACTGGGTCCCAGGGCAAAGCAGTCTCCATAGGAATCCGGGTGGAACCTGACTGCAATTCTTGGAGGATCTCCTGGGAAAACAGGGGTGACTGTGGCTTGTTGTGGGGGAAGGGCATTGGAGGCGAAGCTCTCGGGAACATTCATCAGCCTGCATTTCTCTGGAGGGGGCCATTTCTGGGAAAATCTGGTCCCTCCCATCAGTGCTGAGAAGCCCCAGGCCAAACAATAATCCAGGTGGGATCTCAACCCCACCCATCAGTAAACAGGCTGCATAAAAACCCCTCAGGCACGCAGCCAGCCTCTCATCTCATCCAGAGACAAAGCCCCACCCATGAGAGGGAGAGGAAGCAACCCCACCTACCAGTGAGCAGGCAACACTCCCTCCCATCAGGAAGCCTACAGCAAGCCCCTCCATACCAACTTTAGCCACAGGGGAGGCAAACACTAGAACTAAGAGAGGCTACAACTCTATTGCTGGCAAAAAGGTCACCACACCAAAAACCTATAAAAATGAAAAGACAGAAAACTATAACTCAGATAAGGGAGAAAGAGAAAAGCCCAGAAAAACAGCTCAGTGAAGAGATTATCAACCTCCCAGAAAGAGACTTTAGACTGTTGATGCTGAAGATGATGCAAGGCATCGGAAATAGACTGGAGGCAAAGATTGATAATTTACTGGAAACACTGAGCAGAGAAATACAAGATGTAAAAATTAAACAAGAAGAGATGCAAAATACAGTAACTGAAATAAAAAATTCATTAGAAGCAGCCAACAGTAGAATACAGGAGGCAGAAGAACGAATCAGTGAGGTGGAGGACAGATTAGTGGAGATCACTAACGCAGAAGAGAAAAGACATAAAAGATTGAAAGGAAATGAGCTGAGTCTCAGAGAATTCTGGGATAATGTTAAAACGCACCAACATCCATATTACAGGGGTGCTAGAGGGAGAAGAGAGAGAGAAGGGGACAGAAGAGTTAATAGCCGAAAACTTCCCTAATATGGGAAAGGAACCACTCACTCAAATCCAGGAAGTGCAAAGAGTACCATATAAAATAAACCCAAGGAGGAACACCCCAAGACACATATTAATCAAAATGACCAAAATTAAAGACAGAGAAAATATTGAAAGCAGCTAGGGAAAAGAAACAAATGACATACAAGGGAACCCCAATAAGGTTATCAGCAGATTTTTCAGCTGAAACTCTGCAGGCCAGAAGGGAGTGGCACGATATACTAAATGTGATGAAAGCAAAAAACTTCCAACCAAGATTACTTTACCCTGCAAGGCTCTCATTCAGATTTGAAGGAGAGATCAAAACCTTTACAGCTAAGCAAAAGCTAAGAGATTTCTGCAACACTAAACCAGCTTTACGACAAATCCTAAAGGAACTTCTCTAGGCAGAAAAGAAAAGGCCACAACCAGAAACAAAAATACCCCAAATGACAAGGCCCACCAGTAAAGGCATATATACAGTAAAGATACTAAATCATCCATGCACAATTATGCTACCAAAATCAGAAATCATGAGAAGAGAGCACAAATGCAGGTCACTGGAGACACACGTGCAATTAAGAAACCAACAACTTAATACAATCTCATTTATATATAGACTCCTAGATCAAAACTTCAGGGTAACTGCAAACCAAAAATCTACAATTGATACACAAACAAATAAGAAAAATAAACTCAAATACAACATTAAAGATAGCCATCTTGTGAGAGGAGACAACAAGAGAATAAGGGAAGAAAAAAATAGAATGGATAAGCAATGAGGTCCTGCTGTACAGCACAGGGAACTCTATCCAGTCTCTTGGGATAGAGCGTGACGGCAGGTAACATGAGCAAGGGAAAGTATATTTGTGTATGACTGGGTCACTTTGCTGTATAGCAGAAATTGGCACAACATTGTAAATCAACTATAATGTAAAATTAAAAAAAAAAAAAAAAAGAAGGAAAGATTCATGCTAGTTTTGCTATCTCACCTCAAACTGCAAAAATTACGGCCACGGTGCATGAGAAGTGCTTATTTAAGATGGAAAAGGAGTTCCCGTAGTGGCTCAGCAGAAACGTTTCTGACTAGTAACCACAAGGACGCAGGTTCCATCCCTGACCTCACTCAGTGGGTTAAGGATCCAGTGCTGCCGTGAGCTGTGGTGTAGGTCACAGATGCGGCTAAGATCTGGTGTTGCTGTGGTTATGGCGTAGGCTGGCACCTGCAGCTCTGATTCAACCCTTAGCCTGGAAACTTCCATATGCCATGGGTGCAGCCCTAAAAGACGGGGAAAAAAATGGATGGAAAAAGCATTAAATTTGTACAAGATATTTTAAGAGAGAGAGATCATATTCACATAACTTTTATTATAACGTATTGATATAATTTTTCTATTTTATTATTAGGTATTGTTAATTCTTACTGTGCCTAATTTATAAGTTAAACTTTATCACAGACATGTATAAAAAAGGCAGTATACAGGGTTAAGTACTCTCTCCAGTCTTAGGCACCCACTGGGGGCACTGGAACATAGCCCCCGCCCCCCGCCGTGGATAAAGGGCAACTACGGTATTTTAAATCCTCTTCCTAACTCCAGAGCATGAGAGCTGTAACCATCTGGACTCAAAGTAATAGCTGAAGACTCAAATACATGGCAAGCTAGCAGGATGGTTGAGTGGAGGCTGTTCAAAAATTCAGCAAGGGTAAAAAAAAATTCTTCGAAGAGCAAGTCAAATACACTGAAACCAAAACTAGACAGAGCCACCACTAAGAAGCAATGCAATCTGAATTACACACATATACACAGAGAAGAATATGACACAAATGTATCTGTATCTATAAAATAGAAGCAAACTGGGACAAAGAGAACAGATTTGTGGTTGCCAGGGGTGAGGGGGTTGGAGGAGAGTTGGGGTAGGTTGGGGTTAGCAGATGTCAGCTGTTAGGTATAGACTGGATAAACAAGGTCCTACTGCACAGCCCAGGGAACTATATTCCATACCCTATGATAAACTATAACGGAAAACAATTTTAAAAAAGAATGTGTGTGTGTGTGTGTGTGTGTATACCTAAATCACCTTGCTGTGCAGCAGGAATTTACACAGCTTTGTAAATCATACGCTTCGATTAAAACACACACAAATAAACCAGGACCCACAAACTGGAAGAAGCCCTTTACCCATCAACAACATAAACATTAAGGACACCAATAATGCACACCAAAGTTTCAAAAAATGTTTTTCCATCTCTGTTGGAAAAGCCTGTTCCCTGCCTTGGGCTTTCTATGAAACATAACCTGACAGACAAATTTGACATTTGTTACTTTCCATTTTTTCCAGAAAAGTTTGTTTTTGGAAAAGTTTAATATCTATAGAAAATTTCAAAGAACAATAAATTTTAGAGTCGTCACTAAAATTACCAATTGTCATCATTTGTTTTTTCCCCTCCACCTCTCCCTTCATTGACACAACTGCCTACTCCTGGATGCCAGAGTAAGACACAGACATCACACCTTTTCAGTTTCCTGTATTTCAGAATGAATCTTCAAAGAACAAGCGCATATTATCTAATACGCCTTTGAATTTCTCTTATCTCAGTAATATCCTTTATAGTTTTCTCCCCCTAAATTTAAGATCCAAGCAGGGATCATGTAGTGTATTTATGTCATACTCACACCCCTTTCATCTAAACCAGTTCTGCTGCCTAGTTTCTCTTTTGCTTCATGTTAATGACATTTAAAAAACATATTTCAGGCCAGTCATTTTGCAAAATGCAGTATTTTAAGACCATGTGAACATCTTAATCCTGTAGCACATGGTATTTGGACATATTTCATTAACCACCAATTGTATAAAACTAATTGTTAACTATATGCAACTGCTTAAACAAATGCGATAAAAATAAATTTGTCATGGCTCAGCAGTACTAGTTGTAGAAACTGACTAGTATCCGTGAGGATATGGGTTCAATTTTTGGCCTTGCTCAATGGGTTAAGTGTCCCATAGACGCGGCTTGGATCTGGGGTTGCTGTGGCGGTGGTGTAGGCCGGCAGGTGCAGCTCGGACTGGACCCCGAGAGCCTGAGAACTTCCCATGTGCTACACATGCGGCCGTAAAAAGTAAAAAGCAAACAAAGAAATAAACTGGTCACTGCATACAACAAGGAAACAAAGAATACCTTGTACTGTGTCTTTCACTGGGAGTAGAGGCTGCTGAAGAGCGGGGTGAGGATCCTCCTGAAAGATGAGAAAATCCAGTCAGAAGATTTAAACAGGAATTCATTTAAAATGTAAGAATAAAGAGTTCCCACCGTGGCTCAGCAGGTTAAGAACCTGTCTAGTATCCATGAGGATTTGGGTTCGATCCCTGGCCTTGCTCAGTGGGTTAAGGATCCGGCGTCGCTGTGAGCTGTGGTATAGAACACAGACACGGCTTGGATCCCACAGTGCTGTGGTTGTGGCCTAGGCCAGCAGCTGCAGCTCTGATTCAACCCTAGAGCAGAAACTTCCGTAAAGAAAAAAATAAATAAATAAAAATTCCACATGAAACCCTTTGACCTTTGCAATTCCACCTGTAGGACTCCATAACAGAAGTAGCTGTAAAATGCACAAAAATAGGGCCTGGGAATATACACAACAAACTGTTGTCAGTGATTACTTCTGAAGAATGGATGGTGAATAATTGTAAAAATTTAACTTCATACAATTTCAATTTTTATTTATTTTTAGAGCTGCAGATGTGGCAATATAACAGTTCCCAGGCTAGGGGTTGAATTAGTGCTGCAGCTGCAAGCCTAACACCACAGCCACAGCAATGCCAGATCCGAGCTGAGTCTGTGACCTACACCACAGCTCACAGCAACACCGGATCCTTAACCTGCTAAGCAAGGCCAGGGATCAAACCTGCATCCTCATGGATACTAGTTGGGTTCGTTTCCATTAAGCCACAACGGGAACTCAAATTTCAATTCTTAAGTGATGTTTATGTATACCTTTTACAACTAAAAAATAAGAAAAAAATCATTATACTCTTAAGAATGTCTCAGTAGTAAACTGCTATTTGCTTTTATAGTAGAGGATTCAAGTGCCTAAACTCAAATGGCATCTAAACAACAGAATTGTTTTTGAAGATTTTTTTTGTTGTTTTCTCAATTATGCCACTGTAATAACTGAAGAATGAACTGCCATATAGGGGCACGAAGGTGACAAATGGTATTCTTTGTTAACCAAAATAAAATCCTGATCTCAGTAAATCTGGTCCTAAAAGAAGAAAACTTTCTTGGTTGATATGAAACAAAAGTTCTCAGAAAAGGAGGGCTAGAAAGGACCGCAAACTGTGTAAAATCTAGCGGAAGAGGTGGTCTGACACGCTTTGGACTTCCACACTCTCCACACGAACTCTCAGATACAGAAGATTCGCATGCCCTTCACTTATGTGTATTAACGGGTACTATGAAAGTGAACTCCACTCTTGAAAAGACATCCCACCTCCAATTCTCAAGGACAGCTTTAAATCTCTAGAAACAGAGAAATGCACTTCTGTAATGAGCAATGCTTCTAAAGTTAGTGCTCAGAGAATTTGAACTCTGCTCACAGTTCAGGCAGTTCTAAAGTTTCAATGCATTCTTTGTGTCTCTTCTACTATTAATAAGACATTAATTCTACTTAGTAAATAAGACTCCAGCTGCATTTCTTTCTTTCTGTGTTTTTGTAACAAGTTCTAACATCTACTGCAGCAGATAGTGGGCTAGCTTCAGGAGAGGGTTTGTTTGTTTTTGTAACTTGTTACTGAAGTAAAATATATGCACTAAAAAGTACTTTCTAGTACATAAAATTCTATTATGATTGTATATTATTACTCAGTGGCCTCTTAGTTATTATTTCATGAGTTTTCTTAACTACTTAAAGATTTTGAATTAACTTATTCATTCCTAACTTTTACTAATTTTATTGTTATTTTTGTCTTTAAATATTACCTCTGTCACACTTCTAGATAAAATAATTAATCTTTAACAAATTTATATTTCTTTACTTCTTAGATTATACTTGTAGACACATTCATAAAAATACTTAATTTCTGGGAGTTCCCATTGTGGCACAGCGGAAACTAATCCAACTAGTATCACTGAGGATACAGGTTCGAACTTTGGCCTTGTTCAATGGGTCGGGGATCCAGAGTTGCTCTGAGTTGTGGTGCAGGTTGCAGACATGGCTCAGATCTGGCATTGGTGTGGCTGTGGTGTAGGCCGGTAGCTACAGCTCTGATTCTACCCCTAGCCTGGGAACTTTCACATAGCTCAGGTACAGCCCTAAAAAAGCAAAACACAAAAAAACACCACTTAATTTCTGTATCCCTCAACGTTCATTTCTTAAACGAGAAGACATTGTCTTCCATTCTTGTTTATGCCCAAAGAACTCCAAGTAGTACCATTTCTTACCTCCTGGAAAAGACTTACGTTTTTTGCAGTTCTCTTAGACACTTTGGGAATTTCAATTTGTCGAAGATTTTGTGAAACTTCTGCAATGCTTTTATGTCTTACTGCATTTTTCCTTTCAAAAACAGAATGAAACAGTTGATGTACACTTATTTCAGGTTACAACTAGTGAGCTTAGAATGGAACTAGAGGAGTTCCTGTTGTAGGTCGGTGGTAATGAACTGGATTAGTATCCATGAGGATTCGTGTTTGATCTCTAGCCCCACTCAGTGGGTTATGGATCTGGATTTGCCATGAGCTGCAGTGTAGGTTGAAGATGCAGCTTGGATCCGGCATTGCTATGGCTGTGGCACAGGCCATCAGCTGCAACTCTGATTTGACCCCTAGCCTGGAAACCTCCATATGTCACAGGTGCAACCCTAAAAAGGAAAAAAAAAAAAGGAACCAGGGATTAAAATAAACACTTAAATAAAAGTTAGTTATCTTGAGGTTGGCCTGAACTTATGGAAAATATAAAAAGTCAGGAGTTCCTGCCATGCCACAGTGGGTGGGTTAAGAATCTGATTACAGCACCTTGGGTGACTTCAGAGGCATGGGTTCAATCCCTGGCCCAGTGCAGTGGGTTAGCAGGATCCAGCACTGCCACAGCTATAGTAGGTCACAGCTGTGGCTGTGAAAAAATTCCTGGCTTGGGAACTTCCATATGTTGCTGGTGTGGGAAAGCAAGGAAGGAAGGAAGAAAAAGGAAATACAAAAAGTAAGCTGAAACCCTCAGCTTACCTCATGGAAAGCGCCTAGTTCCTGGAGACCCCATGTGGACAGTCAAGGGGGTTGTGGACTACATAATACCTACTATATGTTCCCCAGATAATATAGGGTATATCAGGTGATCCTTGTCAGGGACCCCAATACGATTCGGACATAAGGGCGACTATTAATTCAATAAATTACAGACAAAGACAACTGGATGAGGCTTAAATGTGCCCTACCCCAGAACCGTAAAAATGCAAGTAATTCCTTTAAGTCTTTGAAATCCTACCTTCTCTTCTTAGCTGACCTGGTACGAAGCTCTTCCAGTTGGTCAGATTCAGTGCCACCCGACACTGATCTACAAGCACTTAACATAAGCGGCACAGAAAGGGGTGATTTGCTCTCCTGAGTCATGGAGTCATCACTGAAGAAATCCGTCGGAAGGACGCCAGCCAGCTTCTGAGGAATCACAAATCCGAGGCTGTTGTAAAGCTTTCCAAGTGTCTCTGGGACTGAGGCACTGTACCTGCGGAAGAGCCCGGTCAGTCTGGAACAGAGAGGCCCCTTCCTACTCTCTCTAGACCTCCCTCGCTCAGCGTGAGAAACAGTCTTCACGATTCTAATGCCCCGCCAAGTTCTCGGTAAAAATGGTTTTAAATTTAAGTTAGTAGTTAATCACACTTACAATGCCAAAATTTCTTCCAGAAACTTCGCTGGGTGTGCCGAATCTTCAGCTAAATACATCATGCGCAGCAAATCTGTCGTCTAAAGGAGAAGTTTAGAAAATTACCACGTGGCTCTGCAGGGAAGCTGAGAGCAGCTATAGCAAGTTCCCAGTGGCACTAAGCGGCATACTTGCCTCCTCCACTACCTGCTCCATGTCATCTATACTTTCATGTATTGAAGGGCACTGCACACACATCTCCAGACGAAGAAATACCTGAAGCTGGCACCTTAAGAGAAAAAAAGACTTGGTCAAGTCTACTTTGAGTGTCACTTAACTAAAATCAAAGCTCCTTCCTCATCCGTAGATGGGTTTACATAAGAAACAACAACCGGGAGTTCCCGTTGTGGCTCAGTGGGTTATGAACCCGACTAGTATCCCTAAGGATGTGGGTTCGATCCCTGGCCTGGTTCAGTGGGTTAAGGACCCGGCGTTGCTGTGAGCTGTAACATAGGTTCCAGATGAGGCTCAAATCCTGCGTTGCTATGGCTGTGGTGTAGGCCGGCAGCTGCAGCTCCAATTCGACCCCCTAGCCTGGGAACTTCCATAGGCTGCGGGTTTGGCCCTAAAAGAAAAAACAGAAAATAAAGATACAACAACCAAAAAGAAGAGCCATTGCTTTCTAAATAATGATACGGTTATTAGGTAAATGGGTGACTCAAACTGCACGTTACAGCACCATAAAGAATCAGCTATAAAAACCTCTTTGAGTAACCGACAATCTATTTTAAACTAATACATCATAGCCAGCCAGAAAAAAGAATGAAATAATGCCATCTGCAGCAACATGGATGGACGTGGAGATTATCATACTAAGTAAACAAAGTTAGAAAAAGACAAACGTCATATCACTTGCATGTGGATTTGAAAATATGATACAAATGAACTGCTTAACAAAACAGAAACAGACTCACAGACATTAAAAAAAAACAAAAAAACAAATTTAGGAAAGGGAGCGAGGAGGGGGATAAATTAGCAGTTTGGGATTAGCAGATACAAACTACTCCATATAAAATAAACAATAAAGGAGTTCCCTTCGTGGCTCAGTGGTTAACGAATCCGACTAAGAACAATGAGGTTGCGGGTTCGATCCCTGGCCTTGCTCAGTGGGTTAAGGATCCGGCATTGCCGTGAGCTGTGGTGTAGGTCACAGACACGGCTCAGATCCCGCGTTATTGCTGTGGCTGTGGTGAAGGCTGGTGGCTACAGCTCCTGTTAGACCCCTAGCCTGGGAACCTCCATATGCCACAGGTGCGGCTCTAGATAAAAGGCAAAAAGACAAATAATAACATAAAATAAATAAATAAAATAAAATATAAAAAATAAAACAAAAAATAAAATAATAAAATAAACAACAAAGCCCTACTGCATAGCACAAGGAAATATATTCAGTATCCGGTAAAAAACCACGATGAAAAAGAATTTAAAAACTTTTTAAAAAAAATTAAAGTGATACGAGCAAATATCTTGGGAGCTTTGTTTTAAAGTTCTGCTTTTTTTTTTTAAATAAGAGATAGGTACTTACTCTCTGACTTTGTCTTCTTTATCCAGTTTTTCTACATCCTGTCGAAGACTTTTGCTAGTTTTTAAGAGGTTGTTTCTAACTTGATGTAGGCAGTTCATCTGAAAATACAAAATTATTACATAGGAGAATATGAATACTTATCATTATTTCTTTTCTTTTTTTCTTCTTTTTAGGGCCACACCTGCAGCATATGGAAGTCCCCAGCCTAGGAGGTCAGATTGGAGCTGCAGCTGCCAGCTTTTGCCACAGCCACAGCAACGCCAGATCCGAACCCACATCCTCATGGATACTAGTTGGATTCTTAACCCACTGAGCCACAACCAGAGCTCCCTACTTAACATTATTTCTCATTTCTTCACAGTTGACTAATCCCCTAAGAAAGGAAGTATATTCCCTTTCATTCATTTGGATGAAAAACTGTGAATTTTTTTTTTGTTTGTTTTGCTATTTTAGGGCTGCCCCTGGGGCATATGGAAGCTGCCAGACTAGGAGTCAAATCGGAGCTGCAGCTGTTGGCCTACACCACATCCATAGCAACAAGGGATCCGAGCCATGTCTGCAACCTACACCACAGCTCACTGCAACACTGGATCCCCGACCAGGAATCGAACCTGAATCCTCATGGATCCTAGATGGATTCATTTCTGCTGCGCCACAGTGGAAACTCCCATATTCTTCTTTTATATTTTTAAAAAGAAAAGTATTTGAGAGCAAGTGGGCATAGATACCGCAAGCCTGCAGATTTGAATTTTCCTTTTTTTTTTCTTTTTTTTTGGTCTTTTGTTCTTTAAGGGCCACATCCGCAGCATATGGAGGTTCCCAGGCTCATGGCAATGCCAGATCCTTAACCCACTGAGCGAGACCAGGGATCGAACCGGCAAACCTCATGGTTCCTAGTTGGATTCGTTTCCTCTGCTCCTCAACGGGAACTCCAGATTTAAACTTTCATAAATGAAAGATCTGATAAAGTACTGACTGAGAAGTTGAAGCTAAATGCATCAACATTTTAAAATGTTGCAGCTGACTCTAAAGTGCAGCCAGGTTAAGAACCAGTGGTTGAAGTCATGTAACTAATATGCAGCTCAGAAGAAAACAGGGCTTTCATTTGAAGAGAAGTGCGTGTAATTATCCACACTTGGCCTGCTTCCTTGGTTTTTTTTTGCCATAATTACCCTGTCCACCTTCTAAGACCTAAAACCGTGTTTACCCTCGCACCCATCTTAGCATTTCTGAAATGTGCCCAGCATAACAGACATTGCCAAGACACACAAGCCAGACCCACCAACAAGCAATCAACCACTGCATTTATGACAATACCCAGACTCCCTTACGTCCAGTTCCTCGGTGCCTTTGGACTTGAGGAACCCTTTAATGTTTGAGATCACGTTCCGAGCACATGAATACAACGCGGTTCCTCCTGTGGCCATAGTCTTCTGGTAATTTTCCTGGATGTAAGATAGTAGCTCCTCCTCAGTTTTAAAATCTGTGGGGGAAAAAAGTGAAATTGATTTTCGGCTCCAGCTGAAGCAACTGTGTTGTTTAAGCCAGTGGTTATCAGTTGGGAAGTCTGCTGCCCAGGGGACAGCTGGCCGTGTCTGGGTTGCTGTGACTGGTGGGGAGGCAGAGGGTGCTGCTGGCATCTAACGGATGGAGGCCAGGGATGCTGCTGAACATCCTAGAGTTCACAGAGAATTAATCCGGTCCAAAATGTCAAAAATACCAAGGCTGAAAAAGTTCAGAAACAGTGATTAATTTTGAGCGTTTGCAAATCAACTGTACATGTTATAAACTTAAGGGTAAACAGTAAAGGGAAATAAACTATACTACCTTCAAACCTAGTGGAAAGGAAAAAGATGCATAAAAAAACACTTGATTAGGTGTTCTCCTGTGGTTCAGTAGGTTAAGGATCTGGTGGTGTCACTGCAGTGACTTGGGTTGCTGCTGTGGCTTGGGTTCATTCCCTGCCCTGGGAACTTCCATATGCCACAGCTATAGAAAAAGAAAAGAAAAAAAAAAGAAAAGACAAGACAGACTTGATTAATCACATAGACTATTAAAAAGGAAAAAAATAGAAAGCGCAAAATAAGCCACTTAAATACATCCTAGCTTATCAGTAATCCTAATTTTAAATATTTATTTTACGAATACACTTGCTGATTAAAAGATAGAAACCATCAGATTGATTTTTTTTAAATTACACTGTTTATAAAAGATATACCCAGGAGTTCCTGTCGTGGCTCAGCAGTAATGAACCTGACTAGTATCCATGAGGATGCAGGCTCCCTGGCCTCACTCAGTGGGTTAAGGATCCGGCGTTGCCCTGGGCTGTGGTTGCAGACACAGCTCGAATTCGACCCCTAAGCCTGGGAACTTCCATATGCCACAGATTCAGCCCTTAAAAAAAAAAAAGAGAGAGAGATACCCAAAACAAACGACAAAGAAACATTGGAAATAAAGGAATAGAGAAAGATACTGAGGCAAACACTAACCAAAAGATAGGTAGTACAGCTACATTATTAACACACTTTATGGCATAAAGTTATCAGGAATAAATAAAAGGAGTAATTACAAGAGACATAATCACATGGGAGATATAATGATTTCGTATGGACCCAAAAAGAAAGCCTTAAAATATATGATGCAAAAAATGGCAGAACTGCAGGGAAACTTGGACAATCTACATGGAGAAAGACTGTAACACAATTATCTCAGTTATAGCTAAAAGAGGTAGAAAAAAATTAATGAGAAGGTTGAATATTCAAATATTAACAAGATGGATAAGTATAGAATCAAATACCCTAAAATTAGAGAATATATATTATTTTCAAATACACATAGAATATTAACAAAACTTGACCACATTATTAGGCCAGTAAGTTTCACCAAGTATTAAAGATTCGGTATTCTACAAAACACACTGTCTGCACAGTCTAAAAATTCTAAAAGCTAATGACAAAAATGAAACACTCCCTTATATTATTGAGGTCCTAATATTTAGAACTAAGTCTCAGTGAAAACAGAACATAAAGCAAACATATAATGCAGTTAAATTTATAGCAAAGGAAAATTTATAAATAAATTATCTTTTTAAAGAAAAATTAAAAACCAAATAGCTAAGGATCCAACATGAGAAATGATACAGGAGTAAATCTGAATAATAAAGAAGGGAATAATAAAGAAAAAACAGAAAGGAATTAAATAGGGAAAAAAAAGGAAATGACATCAATGGAAACAAAGATGATTCAAAAAAACAGAGAAATTCAAAATATTATTAAGAGGTAAGGCCAATTTACATAATGATATCCAGTTATTCCAACACCATTTGCTGAAAAAATTATCCTTGTTCTATTGAACTGTTTGGGCACTGTTTTCAAACATCAATTTACCACTGTTGTGCAAGTCTATTTCTAGCAAAGATCTAGTCCAGAAATTCTGTTAATACCACATTGCCTTGCATTACTATTAATTCTGCTCTCCCTTGAATGAATGAATCATCCACTTTTCTGTATACCTTACTAGCTCAAAGACATTCTGTCTCAAACTGATTCCAATCTATGATTTGGCATCCCAAAGGAAGTAAATGTTTAAAGATGCAACAAACTTTCATTCCAGAATTTTCAAAAGAACTCAAAGTTGTTATCAGGCAATCATTGCCCAAAGTTCATAAGTTATTGTCACAATCAACAGAGGACGGGAACTGTCAGTGGGAGTGAAGAACTTACCCTGAGAATGAGAAACATACTAATTCAATCCGTTTTTAAAGAAGGGGGAAGGAAAGTAAAAGGTATTGGACTAAATCCTTTTACCCAACTTTGAAAGATCTCAGTAATCTAACCTTAGATTACTCATGACTCTTTTCCCCCTCTCTCCTTATTCACAAATGTACAAAACTTCTCTAACCACTTGTCCTATGGCCAAGCCACAGCCCTTCTTTGTGATTTTTGCTTATGCTAATTACCCATCTAGCACACACTTTCAGCCATCTAAACTGCTCAAAATCTAACCTGGGCTCCAGTGGCTCCTTAGAAGCCTTCTTTCTTAGTCCATTCTCGCCCAAGACTAACTTTCCTTTTCTCAATTCCTGGTATGTCTTTACTTCCAAAATGAGTAAGTTTTCTCTTGCAGGTTCTTGGGTCTCTTGGCTCTCTTATAGATTTGTTTTATCACTTCATTGTATGCATGTATGTATTTATGTGTGTATGTACATATGTTCATTATTATTCTTTGTAGCTGGATGAGAAATCCTTTTGTTTGTTTTGTTTGCTTTTTAGGGCCGCACACCCAGTATGGAGGTTCCCAGGCTAGGGGTTGAATCATAGGCCCCCCCCGATCCCATAGCCGCCAGGATCCAAGCCACCTCTGCAACCTAAACCACAGCTCACGGCAACGCCAGATCCTTAACCCACTGAGCAAGGCCAGAGATCGAACCCGCAACCTCATGGTTCCTAGTCGGATTCGTTAACCGCTGAGCCACGAAGAGAACTCCAGGATCAGAAATCTAAGGAGAGTAAATTAAATTATTTACTTACTACCCGTAACACACCCGTGGACATGTAGTAGATACTCAACAAATGTTCATTAAGTGAGGGTTACCATTCAAACTTTAAAATACGAAAGTAGGAGTTCCCGTCGTGGCGCAGTGGTTAACGAATCAGACTGGGAACCATGAGGATGGTTCGATCCCTGGCCTCACTCAGTGGGTTAAGGATCCGGCGTGGCCATGAGCTGTGGTGTAGGTCGCAGACGCAGCTTGGATCCCGCGTTGCTGTGGCTGTGGTGCAGGCCGGCAACTGTAGCTCCGATTCGACTCCTAGCCTGGGAAACTTCATATGCCACAAGTGCGGCCCTAAAAAGCAAAAAAAAAAAAAAAAAAGGAAACATGAATTTAGATAACAGTGCAATGGAATTGAGGAATACCTTTAGGTTTAGAACTTCTTAGTGTTCGTCCTCTGTTTTCCAATTTATCTGTTGTTCTTCCATTGGCTATTTTTTGGATCTCTTTCTCCCCAGCTGTGTCTGGACTGCCATCTGGATGTAATTTCTGGGCCTTTACATTCAGTCTTGCAACGTTCAGCATCTTTAAGGAACGGCACATGGTATTCATCTTCTGTCTCACTGGAGTACGAGGTACACCTCCTACCGAAACGACATGGGGAACAATAAATAAATAAATTTTACTTCTGTGGAATCAAGAACTACTTTTTCTTTCTTTTTTTTTTTTTGACAGCCGCATCTGCAGCATATGGAAGTTCCCAGGCTAGGGGTTGAACTGGAGCTGCAGGTAGTGGCCTACACCACAGCCACAGTAACGCGAGATCCAAGCCACATCTGCAACCTACACCACGGCTCAAGGCAACACTGGATCCTTAACTCACTGAGCAAGGCCAGGGATCGAATCCACTTCCTCATGGATCCTAGTTGGGTTCATAACCCGCTGAGCCACAACGGGAACTCCAAAAGAGCTCTTCTTTTAACCAGGAACTAAATATCTCAATGTGATTAGATGATTTTTACATCTAATGACAAACAGACTAGTACTGGTGTCACTGCATAGTCACAGAACTGTGCAGAATCTCTTTGGAAAGGCAAGTTAGCAGTCTGCATCCAGAGCTACCTTCCCCACCTTCTGATACAGTAACTTGTTCCTGGAAACCAATGCTAAGGAAATCACTCAAAGACTAAGTCATATGCACGATGTACATTATAGTATTATTTATAATGGCAAAAACTGAAAATAATCTATATGTTCAACAACATTAAGAAATTTGCAGAGTTCCTGTTGTGGCTTAGCAGATTAAGAACACAACTAGTATCCATGAGGATGCAGGTTCGATCCCTGGTCCCGCTCAGTGGGTGAAGGATCTGGCATTGACGTGAACTGTGGTGTAGGTCACAGACTCGGCTCAGGTCCCACAATGCTGTGGCTGTGCCGGAGGCCAGGTTCGTTAACCACTGAGCCACGAAGGGAATTGTGGGGAGAAATCTCCCTGATGTATTTTCTAAATCCTAAGGAAACTATAAATCAAGGGCTAGAGGGAACCGGCTCAAGAAGTCAGGTATTAGCTGAGAGGACAAGGTGTTGACTTTGGAAAACCAGGTCAGCTCAAGGCAGAAAACTGCCTGAGCAAACACTGATTGTTCCTCAAGATGCTGTATAAATAGCTGAGGCCAGTCCTATCAACGCCCTTTAGATACAGGGTGTTAGAGCAAAGGTCAGAGTTAAAATACGACGTGACTGGAGGCAGAGGGTCTGCCTTGGTTATCTATTTTCTCACACTATTTACATTCCTGAGATCACAATAAAGGCGATGAGGCATCAGCATTTGGGGCTCTTGACCCACGAGGTCCTGAGTCCCCCAGCCCCATCTTTAAGCTTTGCTCTATGTCTCTCTTTGTTGCAGTTTAACATTTCTTAAGCTTTGTGGTGCCCCCTTCACCCCCACTCGCTGAGCTGGTCTCAACAGGGAACTCCCACCACCACCTTTTTTTTTTTTTTTTTGGCTTTTTGTAATTATTTTCAAATTTGAAATATAAGAATTGACCTCCTTTACTCAGGTACCATTTCAACTTCATTTCAGGGAATATCAATCTTTTAAAACATACAGTGCCAAAAAAAGACTGCAAGAAAGAGCCTATGTGCATACTTCTCTTTTTGCTGTCTTCCTGACTGTACACAGTGGATTCTTCACGAGACTTCCCCTGGTAGAGCTCAGAGAGGCAACGTGTCACTTCACTTTCAGTTTTGGAAGACTCTTCCTTATTAGATGAGGCAGCCTGTAGTAACCTGTGAATAAGTCAAGATGTCTGGTATAAAGTTGAAATTCAGATTTTCCAAAATGCTTTAAAAACAAAAACAACAAAACTCATTATCCTTTTAAAACCTAATCAAAAGATGTCCCCAGAAGATGCCTTCTAAGTACTTTTTCTTAGGAGGGAATGTCTCTCTTCTCATTTATGGTTTGTGTAAATTCAATGGCAAAATCTACCTTTTCACAAAACCATTAATGTATTAATACGTACAATATTGACTTTTATTTTTTATTTTTATTTTCTGTCTTTTGTCATTTTAGGGCCATACCCACGGCATATGGAGGTTCCCAGGCTAGAAGTCTAATCGGAGCTGTAGCCACCGGCCTCCACCAGCCACTGCAACGCGGGATCCGAGCCGCGTCTGCGACCTACACCACAGCTCACGGCAACACCAGATCCTTAACCCACTGAGCAATGCCAGGGATTGAACCCACAACCTCATGGTTCCTAGTCGAATTCGTTAACCACTGAGCCACAACGGGAACTCCCTACTTTTATTAATAAGATTCATGTCCCAGAGTATGTGTCTAATTATGGCAACTATTTTACTCCTGGGCTTTCACCATAGGTCTTTGCCCTGTATCCATATGTTAAAGTGTAAGATGACATAAAGTACCTGAATGACTTCTGAATAATTACTTCATACTCCGGTAAACTAATTTGGGATTGATGAAAACGGAAGAAGCAGGGGCAGGGGAGATGATTAGTCATTAAATGCTTTTCCTCCTAGAGTTAAATATCAGTCACTGAGGAAGTAACTAAAATAGCACAGCTTTCAAAATGTATTTTTTCTATTTCATTATCTTCCATTATTTGATAGCATCTGACTTAGGAGAAAGTTATGGTGCCATTAGTTGAATTCGTTCATACAGCCAGCAGGTCTGAAGCGGACCAATTCTCCACAAGTGTGCTGATAGCTGATATCTCCTTTAACAGAGAAGACTATTTGTTCTTCCCTATTAATTTGCCGTATCGGCTTCAGATTCTTTTTAAATGAAGTTAAGCATCATAAACACAGCGAAAGCTTTACCCAGAGGTAAAGGTATCCCTCTACCTATCCCTTCCAGAGGTATTCCTAGATTTGTGTGTATCTTATTTACAGAGACATACATACGTAACAAAACCATCGTAAACTATTTCATGTTAAATAATTCTCATAAAATTTACACCATACTTTAATTTTTTTTGCACTCAACACATTTTTCACATGCATATAACCAGCTCTAGTTTATTCCATTGTACTAACCTATGTGTAATATTCTATTGTATAGTTTACCATCATTGTATAGTTGTATCCATTACACTTAAACACTCTATAGTTTATCCATTTTTCCTGTTGAGGGTCTGCTAGCTCTTTTCACTTTTTACTATTACTGGAAATGGACAGTCTAGTATAGGTCTCCTTGTGTTCATGCAAAAATTTCCGCAGTGCAGACAACTGGAAGTAGAATTGCTGAGCATCAGCTATGTGAGGTTTCTGCTTTACTAGGAATATTATCCTCTAAGATCGCTGTAGCTATTTACACCTCTGTCATCTAAAGTGTCCTCGTTTCCCCACATTGTACTGTTAGATTGACAAATTTCTGACAAACTAAGAGGTACAAAAGACAATCTTGTAGGTTTCTTCCTTGTTGTGGCTTTTGTTTCTATTTGCCTAGGTTGAGTATCTTTCTTTTTTTTTTCTTTTTTTTGTCTTTTTGCCTTACCTAGGGCCGCACTCGCGGCATATGGAGGTTCCCAGTCTAGGGGTCTAACAGGAGCTGTAGCTGCTGGCTTTCGCCACGGCCACAGCAACGTGGGATCTGAGCCACGTCTGTGACCTATACCACAGCTCACGGCAACGCTAGATGCTTAACCCACTGAGAGAGGCCAGGGATCGAACCCGCAACCTCATGGTTCCTAGTCGGATTCGTTAACCACTGAGCCACGAAGGGAACTCCTAGATTGAATATCTTTCTAAGTTACTACTCTGCTAGACCTCCTCATATGAATTGCTTGTTCACATTTTTCACTGGATTTTCTGTTGGATTACTTGTCTTTTTCTTATTTTTAGGGGCTCTGTACTAATTTGGATACTAGTCCTTGGCTGATTTTATGGATTACAGCTACTCAAGTCTATGACTAGTCTTGTTCATCATATAGACATCTTAAGATTCATTATAGTCATACATTTTCCTTCATAGTTTTTTCCTTCATTTTCGTTCATAGTTTTTCATTTCATTTTAGGTCTTATTTGAGAAATTCATCCTTGACCTAATCTCTTCCTGTGTTTCTCCTTCTTACAAATTTTAAAGTTTTTACTTTTCGCATTTATTTTTTAGTTTATTTGGAATTTATCATTATATATGCTGTGAAGTGGAAACCTAATTTCTTATCTTTTTTCTTCTGAAGAGCCAATTGTCACACATTTATTGAAGTCTATTTCTTCCCTGCTCATTCCACTCCACTTGTCTATTTGTTGATCCTTGCACTGGTACCACACTGCACGATTTAGTAGAGCTTTATGGTAAATTTTGCTGTCTCATAGGGGAAGGTGCACCTGCTTTGCTCTTAGTCTTTTAAAGCTGTACCATGTCCATGAATCAGAGGCATTGTTATTAAGATGTCAATCTTCCCAAACTGACCTACGGACTGATATACTCTCAATCAAAAATCCTAGCAAGCTGTGTCTGTGTGTGTGTGTGTGTAAAAAGCCTGACTAGTATTCACATGAAAATGCAAAGAATCAATTTTTTTTTTTTTTGCCTTTTGTCTTTTTAGGGCCACACCCGTGGCATATGGAGATTCCCAGGCTACGGGTCAAATCGGAGCTGTAGCCGCTGGCCTACGCCACAGCCACAGCAACACCAGATCTGAACTGCGTCTGCGACCTACACCACAGCTCATAACAACGCCAGATCCTTAACCCACTGAGCAAGGCCAGGGATCGAACCCGCAACCGCATTGTTCCTAGCTGGATTAGTTTCCACTGTGCCACAACAGGAACTCCTTATTTTATTTTACTTATTTTGTTTGTGTGTGTGTGTGTGTGTGTGTGTGTGTGTGTGTGTGTGTGTGAAAATGCAAAGAATCTAAAATAGCCAAAGCAATTCTGGGGAAAAAAAAATTGGGAGGACTACCTGATTTCAATACTCGCAATAATGTAATATTAACGTAATTTCTAGACTAGACTCTTCTAGAAATAGGCCTGCATATTGATTTCAACAGAAGTGTCACAGTGAAACAATGAGAAAAAGATTGTCTTAAATGGTGTTGGAACATCTGGGTATCTCTAAGGAAAAAATAAACCTCAACTTTACTTAATATTTTGAAATTGTCATGTTTCACATTTCCAATATTATTTATTTATGATATCTCAAGGTAATCTATAGCAAGATTAAGATAGTTTTATATTTGGCTTCTCAAAGAATCATCTTTTCTTTCTGTTGGTTTCTATTCATTTTTTTCTCAATTTTTGCATTTACTCTCACATTATTTCTTGTATTGAACTCAGGTAATTGGTTTTTAGTTTTTCTTTTTTAAAAGATATTTTAAGTCTGTTGGAGTTCCCATTGTGGCATAGGCTGGCAGCTGTAGCTCCAATTCGACCCCTAGCCTGGGAACGTCCATGTGCTGCGAGTGCGGCCCTAAAAAGACTTAAAAAAAAAAAAGACATTTTAAGTCTGTTTTCCTTTAAGTATAAATTTAGCTGCATTATAAAGTTTGCTATTTTTCATTTTTATTGAGATTTAATGCTAAATATTTTCTGACATGTATAACATCTTTGTAATTAACTTTCCAATTTTTTTTTTTTTTTTTGGTCTTTTTAAGGCCGCACCCATGGCATATGGAGGTTCGCAGGCTAAGGGCTGAATCAGAGCTGCAGCTGCTGGCCTTCACCACAGCCACAGCAATGCGGGATCCGAGCTGCATCTGCTAGACACAGCCTGCTAGGATTTTTGATTGAGAGTATATCAGTCTGTAGGTCAATTTGGGAAGACTGACATCTTAATAACAATGCTTCTGATTCATGGACATGGCACAGCTTTAAAAGACTAAGAGCAAAGCAAGTGCACCTTCCCCTATGAGACACCTGCACCACAACTCACAGGCAATACCACGTCCTTAACCCACTGAGTGAGGCCAGGGATCAAACACAAGTCTTCACAGATACTAGTCGGGTTCATTACCACTGACCCACGATGTGACCTCTCCAAATTTTTAATTCTGGTAAAATACACAGTATAAATTTATCATCTTAATCACTTAAGTATGCAGTTCGATGGTATTAAGCATATTCATAATATGCTACCATCATCTCCATCCATCTCCAGAATTCTTTTCATCTTGTAAAACTGAAACTCTATATCTTTAAACAATATTTTCCATTTGTAATTAGTTTTTAATATTATTGGACAATACTCAGAAAATGTGGTCTGTTAAAAACAACAACAAAGCCACATGCAGATAACTGAGAGCTGATTTCAATAACCAATACCCAGAGAAATAAGTAAGTTTTACCAAAATGACTCCATCAAATTTGAACTGGCACCGCTAAAGTTAGAGCAAGGAAACCACTTCTCCACGATAGCCGAACTCCAGAGAGTGGTGCGGCCAAGCTCCTGTTTGGCCCATTCTGGAACAGGTGGAGCTACGGGAACAAAGGAGCAGAGATGGAAAAGAGGCATTAGAACCAAAGCCGAGAATTCCAAGTACTTGCTCCTCCCTTGGACTATGTTCTTCCAGAGGACAAAGCGGCATCATTGACAACTTTCCTGCAACGGCACCACCAAACCCAACAGGCCTATAATGTCTATGAAAACTGCTACTCCAGAAATGTGTAAACATGAGTTTCCTCAAAGTTCCTCAGACACACTAGACACAAGCCTTGGCATCTCCTGTTGCCTCTACAAGGCTCTCTGATGCCTTTGTTCAGACATCACTTTTTCAACAAGGCCTGTTAAAAATTGCAACCCTCTCACTCCTTAACACTCCCCACTTCCTTTTTTCTGCTTTATTACTATATATGTAACTCTTTCAAATATACTATATATAATTTCCCTGGTTTATTGTCTTACCTCTCCTGACTAGACAAAGCTCTCTGTTCTCATGAAGCTTGTCTATTTTATTCTTTGAAGTACTCCTAGCACCTGGAATGGAGCCTGACACACAGCAGGCACTCAATAAATCTATTGAGTAAATGTGCATGGATGAAATAACAAATTATGAATAAGGTATGAATAAGGTAAGGTCTGTATCGTATCAGTAACCATGCAACAAAGTGGAAGGTAGACAGAATCCCAACAGTTTTACAAGCAGTCTTTATTAAACATATTAAAACCAGGATTCCTCCTATACATTCTACTTCAAACTAGTTTCACAGAGTCCTTGGCCTCCTCAGAAATGCTTCAGGATTTCTACAAATAATGATTTAAACTGCCAAAAATATTGTAGTCTACTTTTATCTGTTTTATAACAGATACTGGGTTCTACTAAACGTATACTGAAAAAAAAAATTTTTTTTTTTGTCTTTTTGCCTTATCTAGGGCCGCACTCGCGGCATATGGAGGTTCCCAGGCTAGGGGTCTAACAGGAGCTGTAGCCGCTGGCTTTCGCCACAGCCACAGCAATGCGGGATCCGAGTCGCGTCTGCAACCTACACCACAGCTCACGGCAACGCCAGATCCTTAACCCACTGAGCGAGACCAGGGATCGAACCCGCAACCTCATGGTTCCTAGTTGGATTCGTTAACCACTGAGCCACGACGGGAACTCCCTGAAAAAATATTATGATTCTAGAAAAGATGGTAATCCACTGACTAGAGGAGGGTAGGTATTGGTTCAGAAGCTTACCAGAGGCAGGAGGATCTTCAAGTGAACTGTGAATCTGATTCAGCACACCATCCACAATTTCAGAAAGAAGGGAAACTGAATCCGGGGGGCTCTCTGCCACCA
This sequence comes from Catagonus wagneri, assembly GCA_004024745.2. NCBI lineage: Eukaryota > Metazoa > Chordata > Mammalia > Artiodactyla > Tayassuidae > Catagonus > Catagonus wagneri. The sequence goes on along the minus strand of PVHT021183629.1, from coordinate 289,486 downwards.
CTGCTTGGAGAAAATGTCTTTGAAATTCAGTCTCCTTGGCGTGGAACACAGTGAGAACTGTAGCACTGGCAGAGAAGGGGGAAATAACTCCAGTGATGGGAGGCCAGCCTTCACCAGGGTCCACACTGGCAACCTACAAAGGAAGTTCTCCTTAGTTGAGAATATTGTTGACAGGTCTAAAGAAGCACATAGTTTAGTAAAAGACTATAATTGTCCAATGATTAATATGAAAGAGAAAACTGGAAAAGATAGGCTTGATGGGTATTAGTGCTAGAAGTGAATTTAACGATCCTATAATCCCAATCCCTCAATTTACAAATAAGAAAAATCCTAGGTTACCAGGAATATTTACTAAGTGCTAATTATGTACTTACTATAACTCAAAGAATCCTCATAACCACTTGAGTGAAAAATGGATTATTACCCCCATCTTACAGAGGAGGAATTGAGGTTGAGGAATAAGCAAGCTGTTAATAAGAGGCAGAAGTATATGAATCTGAAACCCATGCTTTTAACCAGGAAGCAATTCCTCCACTGAAGGGATTTATTCAGATCACACAGTGGGCAGCAGAGCTGACATCCATTCCAGGTCACCTGACTCCCTGATCCCAGTGCTCTGTCAAAACACGTAACTCAGAACATCTAGGGAGTTCCTGAGGTGGCACCGCAGAAATGAATCAGACCAGTACCATGAGGATGCAGGTTCGATCCCTGGCCTCGCTCAGTGGCTCAGGGATCTGGCGAGCCATGGTGTAGGTCGTAGACGAGGGCTTGGATCTGGTGTTGCTGTGGCTTTGCTGTAGGCTGGCAGCTGTAGCTCCAGTTGAACTCCCAGCCTGGGAACTTCCATAAGCCATGGGTGCAACCCTAAAAATAAAAAAAAATTAAAAAACTAGATGACTACCCAGTTTTTCACTGGAATGTTTCACAATGTAATCTAGAAGATAGAGACCTTCTGAGGTTACAAAGGCAAAAGACAAAGTGAGGAATGAAACTTGCTGGTAGTTTAAAAATTACCATCACCTTTAACTCAGATCTAGGTATTTATTCCTTTTCAGAAGATATTTTTACGTTTCTATCACTTTTGGACACTATTATATCTAATTCAGGCATTTTAAAAATAAAATGTTCAGGAGTTCCCGTTGTGGCTCAGTGGTTAACAAATCCGACTAGGAACCATGAGGTTGTGGATTTGATCCCTGGCCTTGCTCAGTGGGTTAAGGATCCGGCGTTGCCGTGAGCTGTGGTGTAGGCCGGTGGCTACAGCTCCTCTTAGGCCCCTAGCCTGGGAACCTCCACGTGCTGTGGGTGTGGCCCTAGACAAGGCAAAAAATAAATAAATAAAATAAAATGTTCAGAGTTTCCGTTGTGGCACAGCGGAAACGAATCCAACTGGGAACCATGGGGTTGCAAAGTTCGATCCCTGGCCTCGCTTAGTGGGCCAAGGATCCAGCGTTGCCGTGAGCTGTGGTGTGGGTACAGACAGGGCTCAGATCTGGCATTGCTGCGGCTTTGACTGGCAAATGCAGCTCCGATTCGACCCCTAGCCTGGGAACTTCCATATGCCATGGGTGAGTCCACAAAAAAAAAAAAAAATTTAAATGCTATTATCTAAAAGCAATATACATAATATTTAAAACATAATGAGAAACCACCCATCACTTCACTAATATAATCATTCCATTTGGCCCAATGCCTTTTTGCTTTATGACTATAATTTAGCTTAACTGGATTCAAGGTACATGCATTTTATAAACTGTTTCTTCACTAATGAGCACTGTTATGATACTATAACATTTGCAAAAACATCATGTTTCACTGAGACTGTGTTATATACGGCAATCCTTGACATTTCATAAATGTGCTTATTTCACTTTACCAGTGTGTTATTAGACCAGAATAACTTACTACGTGGCAGATACCTACCAGGTGTAACTCTGCAGTAGCCAGCCTGTTTACCAGCTCCTGAAATAACATCCTTTGAGTTGATCTGTCCCCCTCTGGACTTTGTAGCATCCAGCTATCAGTGCTCAAAGCACCACTTGTCGGGAGGGACCACTGGGTCACTGTGCCTTTTAGGAAAATTCGGACTGGTTTCTGAAAATGCCTCTGATGCATGGCCAAGGGCTCTAGCATTACCGTCCATGCTTCCTGAGTCTCTTTGCCTGTTAGAAATAATACGGAAATTCTAACATAAGAAGTAGTTCCTAAAAAGAGATTTAATAGTAAGAAGAAAAAAATCAGGTTGCTAGTTGAGGTACTAGTCTTGTCACTTAGTTCACACTTCAACTCTCATTCTACTGCCAACAGGCTAGAGAAGTAAGTGCGTTTAGTTCTATAGGAAAAGCGGTATGTGACTGGAATTACAAGGGTAGGCCTTGATGTCAGACTTAGAAATAAGTATTCAAGCAACACACACACGCAAAACTCACTGCTTCTTAATCCGTAAAATACAGTGCATCTTATTTACTGAGGTTAAATTCTAAAGACCATGTAAGACAAAACTGCATAAATAAAACTACTATTGCAGTTTCCTTAAACTGTCCATAATATGGAATAGTTTTATGTATATCACTATATAGTATTATTTGTGTGACTATGTAAAGATTGAGAAATTAAATTCACCATATAGCCAATCATATGATAAAGCAAATTTATGGAGAGTCCAACATGCTGGCTCTTCCCGGTAACAAGCAGCATTTTCGGCTTCAACTGATTAATTTGTTATTTCTTCTCTGAGCCAATCATTGATTTTCTATGGTCTTCAACTTATCAGTCTCTTCTATGAGGCAGCAAAACTTTACCATTCATTCATTTGGGCACCTGAACAGTACTATCTTCCCTGCAAAAAGGTCGGGAAACTCTTCCAAATCATTCACTGCTTTTCACGTGGGCTTGCAGGCATATCAGACTTCAGTCCCTTCCTGCGGTATCTTCAGTTTTGCTTATCTTTTAACTACAAGCATTAATGGAGTGCCTAAGCTGCTGGAGATTCTAAAGACAATCACGGGTCTCCCCTGAAGAAATGAATGAAACCGAGACCAGTGCTGCCCGCTGCCCCGCACTACTTGCTTACCTTTGACGGGGAAAAACAGTGTTCCTTCCATCCGTGGAAACGAGGCTTCATACTCATGAGAGTTATAGAGCAAGCAGTTTAAAGTGGAATCAGTAGGTAGAGTTGAAATCCAGGAATAGTGGCGAGGTTCCCTTAACTGCTGGCTTTCACTACCCAGCAGTATCCCCCCCGTCTTAGTAAAATCCTGGCTGAAAGTTTCAAAGGGCAAGACGGTTCCTCCTACGTGGTGGAGCAGTTCGCATACTGTCCAGTACCCGACGTGGTCTGGGGACTCCCAGAGCTAAAACAAAAATTACAAAGAAACACAGGTTGTTATAAATTAGGCATTCATAAAGCCAAAGGAAATGAGGAGAAAGTCAAGTCAATACATACAGCAAGGGATCAAAGTACACCGTGTTTTTGTTGAACCAAATACTGGCCGGCATCCCGCTACTGGAGAGCCTTTGAAGAGCTGCTATATGATAGGCCTTCAAGAAAGTATCTGTTTAGGGAAAACAGCACCTCAATTCTATTTCCTGTCAAGGAACAGAAGTGAAGCAAATCGGAGTTCCCGTTGTGGCTCAGTGTTTAACGAATCTGACTAGGAACCATGAGGTTGCGGGTTCGATCCCTGGCCTTGCTCAGTGGGTTAAGGATCCGGCGTTGCCATGAGCTGTGGTGTAGACTGCAGACGCGGCTCAGATCCCGCGTTGCTGTGGCTGTGGCGAAGGCTGGCGGCTACACCTCCTGTTAGACCCCTAGCCTGAGAACCTCCATATGCCACGGGTGCGGCTCTACATAAAGGCAAAAAGACAAAAAAAAAAAAGGAAGTGAAGCAAATCACCAGGGATAAATCATAAAATGTTAGTCAGGAGTACAAAACCACTGCACGTTAAAAACAATAGTGTCCTCCACAACACAACACAGGCCAGGTGTCATGTGAGTGAGGCACGAGCACCGCCCTTAGAGGGTGATCGATCCTCAATGACTCACCCACCCCAACCACACCCAGGGGTCTGTCTGGAGACCAAACAGGTCTTCTCAGCTCTACCTTCATCGTTTTCCCTGAAGCCTGGACTCTGACCATACTACCTACAGAGCCTGTGCTCTGCTTCTAATCTTTCCTCCTTTGTTTTAAGAAATCCTCTTCTCAGCCACAGACCTGCGCTGCTCCTGTAAAAATCCCCAAGAGCTTCCCACTGCAGGACCATAATAAAGCCCTTTACAGCCCAGCCCTAAACTGCCTCTCCCAAAACAGCATCCTTCCCTCAGCCACCGCTACCTTCCAGACGCACCGAACCATCTGCTGTTTCCCGAACAGGCACATTTTTTTATAATGCGTCCACGTGTTTGCGGGTTCCGTGTGCTGCGTCTTCCCCCTTCCATCTTCACCAACTGGATGCTTATACTTCCTCATCTAGCTCAAAACCCTGTCTCTGTAAAAGCCAGTCCTCACTCCTCCACACACTGCCGACTCTTCATCCAGCCCGCTTTCTGCAACACTTTATCAAGCAAACTTTATGTGCCATCGAGATGGGCTGCAACCTGATACCCTTAACTGCAGAGCCTGCAACTGGACCAATGTTTCCTCAAGCAACAGGACACGAAGAAACTATAAGGGACTAAAACTGACTGCACGCAGTGGGGGCAGTTATGAACAATAAGATACAAAAAGGCCACAAACCAACCGCCATTTCTGAGGTGCTAGGAGCAAAAGCAGGGAACTGCGCACGGCACCGCCAAGGGATTAGATCGCCCAAGCTACACCTCCCGTCCAGCCCACCGATCTGCTCCTACCCTTACCCCATTTAAGGAGCCAGCTCACCCCATCTCAGGGCGCGAGGACAGGCACCTGTGTCTTATTCTTACGCCCTCAGCCCAGGTCCCAGGAAAGCCTTGCCCAAGTTGCTCATCTGCCCTCTTATCACTTTCTACTGATTAGAGTCAAAGGACCCAGGTCAGTAACACCATGAACTAGCAAGGCACAGTCTGTCTTCTATGATCTTAGAGGATGGGGTGAATAAAACAGCAAGAACATGAAATAGTTAACTCAGAATCAAACATACCATGACAATATTCAGGTACTATGGGAACACAAAAGAATACCTACCCTAGAATACATTTTCATGCTGGTTTGCCTACTCCACAACTATAAACCAAAAATTGCTAAGTGAATGTGAAAAATCAGAACTAGGATTACTGCTGTTGCATAGTGGGTTAAGAATCCCACTAGTAGCCACGAGGATGTGGGTTCGATGCCTGGCCTTGCTCAGTGGGTTAAGGATCCAATGTTGCCATGAGCTGTGGTGTAGGTCAAAGATGGGGCTCAGGATCTGGTGTTGCTGTGGCTGTGGTGTAGGCCGGCAGCTACAGGTAGCCTGGGAACTTCCACACACCACACATGCAGCCCTAAAAAGCAAAAAAAAAAAAAAAAAAGGGAATCCTACTGCAGAGGCTAGGTTCACCTTGGAGGCCTGGGTTTGATCCCCAGCCTGGCACAGAGGGTTAAAAGGATCTGGCATTGCCACAGCTGCTGCTCAGATTCAATCCCTGGCCCTGGAACTTCCATATGCCGTAGATGTAGCTATAAAATAAAAAATTTAAGACCCCTAGCCTGGGAACCTCCACATGCCACGGGTACAGCCCTAAAATGGCAGAAGACAAAAAAAAAAGTAAAAAATTAAAAATAAAAAATTTAAAAGTATATATCATAACTAGAAGGATCTTCTAGGGCATCTCCAAACTTTCCTTTATATTTAAATTCAAAGACGGGCATAAGGGCTCCCAAGTTCATAGCAAGGCAATGCTAGTCCAGTCCAATAACCCAGGACTCCCTTGGATAGTGCTTTTAAAACGAAGATTGTGGAGTTCCTGTCGTGGCTCAACAGTTAAAAGAATCTGACTAGCATCCATGAGGACGTAGGTTTGATCCCTGGCTTTGCTCAGTGGGTTAAGGATCTGGTGTTGCCGTGAGCTGTGGTGTATGTAGGTCACAGACTTGGCTCGGATCCTGCGTTGCTGTGGCTTAGGTGTAGGCCGGCTGCTACAGCTCCAACTTGACCCCTAGCCTGGGAACCTCCTATGCCGCGAGTGTGGCCTAAAAAGCAAATAAATACATAAAAATAAATAATAAAATGAGAATTATGACCCTGACGGACCTGGATGGACCCTTTGACAAAGAGATTGAGTGGTTAGGATCAGTGTTAAAGAAAAAAAAAAACAGGAAAGAAAATATCTGAGCACAACAGAAAATATCACATGTAATAAAGACAGCCACAGCCACAGCAACTTATGGCAACACTGGATCCTTAACCCACTGAGCGAGGCCAGGGATTGAACCCGAAACCTCATGGTTCCTAGTAGGATTCGTTTCCGCTGGGCCATGATGGGAACTTCTAAGTGTGTATATACATATACATATATATACACATACACATATATACACACATGTATATATATATATATATATACACTTTTTTTTTTGCTTTGCTTTTTAGGGCTACACCGGCAGCATATGGAAGTTCCCAGGTGCTACGGGTCTAATCAGAATTACAGTTGCCAGCCTGTACCACAGTCACAGCAACACCAGATCCGAGCCCCATCTGCGACCTACACCATAGCTCACAGCAACGCCAGATCCTTAACCTTAACCCACTGAGCGAGGCCAAGGATCAAACCTAGTCCTCATGGATACTAGTTGGATTCGTTACCATTGAGCCACAGCAGTAACACCTCTAGCCAGTATGTGATATAATACAACTTCAGAATAAATTTTTTGACATGATTTAATACCAATCATCCTAAATCAAGCACTTACGTGTCATGTATCATGCCCAACACCTGATTTTGCTGCCTCAAAATTTTAGGATTCCATTTTCTCCATCAAAGTTTACCATCCCTTAAAACTTTTGTCTTTTCCTTTTCTTTCACAAGCCACTGCTGCCTAATTTTTCATTTGCTAGCCCTCCTTGGGCTTTGTATGTCGAATTTGGAAATTTTCACACACTATGCCATCACATGTTTTATGTATCTGCTCATTTGTTACCTGACAGTTTAACCCACTCCTAGATGCGATCACATCTTTCACCTGGCTAAACCACCTTCCCAACAATTAGAGCGAAATCCAAATTTATTACCTGGGCCCTACAGACAGACCTCTGCTACTTTCTGACTTCCTCTCCTACTGGGCTTGCCCCTGCTTACTAGCTTTCAGTGTTCCCCTTTGTTTCTGGAACAAAGGAGGCTCATTTCCAGCTCAAATCCCTACACAAAGAAGAGGCTCCTCTCTTTGCCTCGAATGTTCTTTCCCAGCCTTCCTCCTCCTTCCCCATTCAACTCTCTGTTCAACGAGGCCTTCCCCTTCCCCGTCTAACTCCTCCGCCCCACCCTGAGCTCCTTAACCAGCTTTATTTTCTTCACAGCATTATTTGAAATCCTATCTTCATCTGTTTAATATTTAACGTCTCTTCCCCCAGAAGGTAGACTCCACCAAGTTCACCGCATCATCAGCATCTCGAACCATGGAGGAGGTATTCAAAAGTAGTGGCTCCTCAGATGAATATTGACAAAGTGAAGTGACGGGAAGAAAATAATGAAAGTAAAAATACACACTAATCACAGCACTTAACTGGAGCAGGGGTGCTACAAAATCAAAATTAGCCATATAGTAAGTGCGTAAGAATTGGTTCCCTTGGTCAACAAATATTTACTGTATTTATTTATTATTTACCCATAAAGACCAATACACACCTGCAAGAGATACAAAGGTGTGTGTGCCTACCTCTGAGGTTATTTTTAGGCTAGTTGGAAAACCAGAGATTGCATGACTGGAACATGTAATGGAGAAAGGGTAAGTGCCACAAAAGTGTAGGGAAATTCAGAAGTTGAGACTGAGTAGCTGTCATGTGGGCAAGAATGAGTTTGGGGGAGTTCCCTTTGGGGCTCAGAGGGTTAAGAACCTGACTAGTATCCATGGGGATGCCGGCCTGATTCCTGGCCTCACTCAGTGGCTTAAGGATCCAGCGTGGCGGTGGGCTGTGGTGTAGGTTGAAGATGCCGCTCAGATCCGGTGGACCCCTAGCCCGGGAATTTCCACATGCCCCAAGCTCGGCCCTGAAAAAGTGTGGGAGTTCCGCTGTGGGGCAAGAGGATTGGCGGTGTCTTGGGAGCGCTGGAATGCAGGTTCGATCTCTGGCCCGGCAAAGTGGGTTAAGGATCCTGGGTTTCCGCAGCTGCATCTTAGGCTGGAATCTGATCCCTGGCCTGGGAACTCCATATGCCTCAGGGCGGCCAAAAAAAAAAAAAAAAAGAGGACTGTGATTTAAACTGGCACGAAAGCATGAGCGCTGGCATTTCAAGCGACTGTTTCAAGACAAAACAAGTGTTCAAGACCAGATGGCCAACAGACTATGCTTCAAAAGGCTGGAATATATAGATCGTGTGTAGCAAAAATTAAGCCTGGGGAGGCAGGTAGGACCGGAACCGTGAAGGACCGCAAACGCTTTAATTCGGCAGGTACCGACGACCTACCTATCTCGCTGTGATGACTGGCCCTGTTTGTGACCCCGGGACTTTCCTTCTGAAGGGACGCCTGTGGGTCCTGTGGGTCACCTCCCGGGTCTAGGGGCTGCCAAGTTCTGGTTCCCCAGAACCAGCACGGCGCCCCAAGTCTGAGCTCACTCCACCACCTTACCTTAGGCAACTCGGTGGTATCCACCCAGTACAGGGTGATTTTCCGGGCGATCATGACTTCCTGGACCCGCCTGGGCAGCAATTTCTCCATCACCTGTTTAGGGGAAGGCGACAGGCGCTGGGCCTGGGCCTCACACCCGGCCACGAACTGCAGCAGCTCCCTCTGCGAGTGTGGACAGGGGCCCAGGAGGAAGACGGCGTTCACAAAGCCCCCGAGCGCCGATGCCGCCTCCTTGGCCTCGCCCTCCACGTCCAGCAGTCTTCGCCTGCTGCTGCGCAGGATAGGCTTCGTGGGCGACGTGATCTCGGGCCGGTCCCACTGATAGTCTAGCAGCGTCTCCATCAGGGCGCTGTGTGTGTGGGTCGCGCGGGGAGCCGGGCCCGGCAGGTGGGCGCCGCGGGCGCCATCCCCGAGCCTAGCCTCCAGCTCCTCCTCGAAGTCCTCCCACGAGCGGACGCCCAGCTCACGGAAGTCAGACACGCGAGAAGGCCGGCTCCGCGCCCCCTGCGAGTCAAAGAACCTGAAGGCCCAGCGGACCCTGGCCAGGCCGAACGTGCAACTCAGGTAGGTGAGGAGGCGCAGGGCGGCCCGCCGCACCGGCCTTTCTCCAGCGGCGCCGCCCGCGGTGTCCAGCAGCAGCATGACGTTGTGACAGCAGGCCATGTCGGCCGCGCGGCCGCCTCGGGGTTCCCGCCGGGACTCCTGCCTCAGGGAAGCAGCGCCATTCTCTGCTCCTCGCAGGCCCCGGGTCGAAATGCTCCCGCGCTCTCCAAAGGCTGCTACCATTGGCGGAGCTAACTCCCAAGATCAGCTCCTATTGGTCGCTCGCCTTACGTAAGTTACGTGCGCTGCTTCCATCCTTGGCGTAGATTGGAAGAGCGTTGGAGAAGAACTCTGCTTGATTGGTGGAGGGTGGGACTGTGGGCGGGACGCTGGGTTCCGGGAGAAACGTAACGTTCATTGGCCTGGGCCTCCGTTTTAAAA